>CAWUFW010022760.1:0-88911 GCA_963921515.1 Calotriton arnoldi | reverse complement strand
GGACATTGCCTTTGCTATTCCCACTGGCTTTAAAATCTCTAAGGTTAACAGGGAGACAACAGGCGAGGAGGGGTCTCGCAATTATTTTGAACGACAAGTGGGATATTTCGTGTAAAAAAATAGAGAACATAGGCACTATTGAAGCCATGTCCTTTTCTATCCAAACCTCACCAGGGCATACGATTGCAGGCTTGCTGGTTTACCGCCCGCCTGACTCAACAGCTGCCTATCTCCCCAAATTAGGTGATATTATTGCGGATCTTACACTAAGATATACCAACCTCACAGTCCTGGGTGACTTTAACGTCAATATGGACGTGATGGACTGTGGGCTGGCTCTCCAGGTGGCTGAGATGCTTGGAGGATTTAATCTGACTCAGCAGGTTATGTCTGCCACACACCGGGCTGGTCATATCTTGGACCTTATTTTTTCAAAGGATCCTTCAATTAAGGTGGAGGCTCCTGTGCCACTGACGTGGTCAGACCACTGGCTGGTCCCCTTTAGCCTATTAAGAGGAGATGGGACTTGCAGTGCGAAACCTGAGGTCGAGATGAAAAGAAATTGGAAAAAAGTTTCTATTGAGTCTATGGATACTGTCTTACTTAATATTCCACTTCTGCTGACAGGCGATCCCAGTCACGATGCAATTGCATTTAATGAATGGGTCACCACCTCCATTGACTCTATTGCCCCCATAAAAATGGTGAAACAAGTCAGGAAAAAGCCATCTTCCCCCTGGTTCTCTCCAGAACTTCAATCAGTGAAAAGTGCATGCAAAAAGCTAGAGCGCATTTGGCGAAAAACTTACAATCCGGACGCTAAAAGCACATATAAAACTGCACAAAAAAAATTCCACGCCCTCAAACGTAAAGCTATCAAGGACTTTTTAGCAAACCAAATTAATGATTCTAACAACTCTTCTAAGGAAATTTTTAAAATCGTGCATGATTTTATGAAACTTCAAGCCACCACCAGTAAGATAACGCCAACAGCTGATCTTTGTAGAGATCTGTCGACCTTCTTCCAGGAGAAGGTACAGTCTATTTACTCTTCCTTTCTGGGACCAGGGGACAGGTTGCCCATCT
The DNA here is from genome assembly GCA_963921515.1 of Calotriton arnoldi. NCBI lineage: Eukaryota > Metazoa > Chordata > Amphibia > Caudata > Salamandridae > Calotriton > Calotriton arnoldi. The sequence goes on along the minus strand of CAWUFW010022760.1, from coordinate 87,825 downwards.
CCGTGGCCCCTACTCCCCCCTCCCACTGGTCGGAATTTCAGACTTTTTGTCCAGTGGCATCTCTGCAAGATCTTGGAAGAATTAAGTCTGGCTCACCCCTAGATCCATGCCCAGCCAGATTTTTTAATCTCCTGGCTTCCCTTCTCAATCCCCATTTAAACATTATTTGGAATACCTCTCTAAGGGTTGGCAGTTACCCTTCAGTTTGGAAAAAGGCATTTGTCCTGCCTATTCTTAAAAAAGAAGATGCAGACCCTAGTATACTCATGAATTTTAGGCTTATTTCACTCCTGCCCGCCCCTGCTAAGATTTTGGAGAAGGAAGAGCAGAGACAGCTCTCTACCTATTTGGAGTCCAATAACCTGCTGCACGACTCACAATCGGGCTTTCGGAAGGGCTATAGCACTGAGACCGCTCTACTGGAAGTTGCGGAAACCATCCGAGAATCCCTAGACCAGGGCAGCAGCGCTATGCTCGTGTTGCTAGATTTATCTGCAGCCTTTGATACGGTCTCTCATTCGATTCTTTTAGACTGTCTGGCTCAGATGGGTATCTCGGGGACCATCTTAAACTGGTTCCATTCATTTCTGGAGGAGCGGTCTCAGCAGGTCTTACTTCGCCCTTATGTCTCCTCTCCTAGCATCATGGGCTGTGGAGTACCACAGGGTTCTGCGCTTAGCCCGACCCTGTTTAATGCCTATCTCGCCCCTCTAGCCTTTATAATGAATAACTGTGGTGTACGACTAATATCATACGCGGATGACACACAACTGGTGTTCTCATTTTCAGCTACAACGAGGGCTGCGTTTGACAATTTCAGGCTCTGCCTTACTAAGATCTCCTCTTGGATGACAGACAACTGTCTTAAACTGAACACGGATAAAACCGAGGTGATGTTTTTAACCAGCCTTCACCCCCTCAGCTGACCTTTGGTGGCCGTCGCAACTGAATCCTCCTCCCACTCCTGTATCTTCGGTCAGAAACCTAGGCTTTAGATTCGATTCTGAACTGTCTGTTAAGGCCCAGATTGGCCAAGTTTCCAGAGCGTGCTTCTGGAAACTTAAATCTTTGCGTAGATTTCTCCATCTTCTGCCTATGGACTGTCGGGCCACCATTGTCCATGCCTTGATTACATCTCAGCTGGACTATGCTAACAGCCTGTACCTGGGCCTTCCGGCCTATCTTATTCAAAGGCTGCAGACAGTCCAGAATGCAACAGCTAGGTTTATCAGAAAGGTACCTCTTCGGCACCACATCTCCCCTCATCTGCGCAGCCTACATTGGCTGCCGGTAAAGAGGAGAATTCAATTTAAGGCCTTATCTCTGGCCTTTAGAGCGACTAGAGACTGTGGGCCTGGTTATCTTAGGCAGAGACTCCAGATATACCACCAGAACAGAACTCTGCGCTCAAACTCTCAGTTGCTGCTCCGTGCTCCCCGCTTTCGGAGAGCTAGGTTGGGAGGGCGTGCCTTCGCAGTTAGAACAGCCGCCCTCTGGAACGAGATGCCCATTCATCTGCGCAAGGCTGAGTCCGAATCCCTTTTTAGGAGTTCCTTGAAAACTTGGCTGTTTGATCTGTCCTAGCCTCACCTCCTCCCCCCACTGCTTTAACCTCACAGCGCCGGGACACCGCCGTAGGTGGTAGCTGTGCGCTTTATAAATGCTATTGGATTGGATTGGATTGGATTCCTGCTTATAGTGAGTTGCTATAGTCCAGTGTTCAGATTAAACTCCAGGAACAGGCAGAGAATGCAGAAAGTAGACAGTTCTCATGTGAAAGGCACAAACAGAGTCTTGCAAAATAAAGTCATGTAGTAACGTGCGCAAAAGCAGCATCATGGCAGCAGAGCTCATGCTAACTTAGCAATGTCGACAATGACCCTAACGGCCAAATAACACCCTCCCCTTGGTAAGGCCATAGTATATAGATAAAAGACCAAAACAGAGTTCAAAAAGTCAAGCAGAGTTCAGAAGCGCTTGAAAAAAAGACAAATTGGAAATAAAAAAAAAAAAGAATAATAATTTTTTCTGTCATTTAAAAATGTTGTCGTTTCACGGAAAACATGATCAATATGGAGGTGGCGAATCCATCAAAGTACGGGAACTTAAGAATGCAATTCGTTCCAAAAGGTCATCCCTATCGTTAGTAGAAAAAAGGGATGCCATCCAATTAAGTAGGCCAAAGGAACAAACGTGCTCCTCATAATCCGATGCCTCCAAGAGCATATCCGGGCAACTTGCGTGATATTCAATGAAACTCCGTCGCAAGAGCATCTGCGCAGCCGCACAGATATTCCATTCAGCCAAGACTCCAAGTGCAGCCACACGCGCCATACGTCCATCCCTAGAACAGGCCTGCTCATAGGCCACTAAGGGACCCATTAACTGGTCATAATCCGGGTCTGAACATGGCGTATTGGAGAGGCATAAATACAAAGGCCAGTAGAAGGGGCAGGTTGCACGCAAGTGAAGTAGGCAAAGCGAAAAGTGAGTCCATAACTCACGCTAAGCGTTGCTAATGGCAAGCATCCAAAATGTTGTTGCATTCGGTCACGGTACAGTTGCAATTGGCCTGGTCTGTGCATTACCACAAGATGAGCAGCCATTGCGTAGCAGGAACAGAAGCAGCAGGATTCCACCAGCTAGTGCCTGTATTAATGGGAATCCTCCGAAGATGCTGGAAAAAATAGAATGAATAAAGGCCGGTATTACTCCAAATATCATCTGAAAAGAAGTCACAAGGCAGGATCCCACAAGTTTAAAAAAATGAGCAAGGCCTTGGGTGTCAGACGCATTGAATATTTGATGTATAAGCTCCCCAAAGTGAAGTGGGAGGATCGTGTTTCAGAAGTGACTGAAACTCGCTAGATGTCCTAGCTACCTGCAATTCGAAGGTCTCTCGAGCTGAAGTGAGAGCCACTTCTTGTTGAAACAATAGCACTTTTAGTCTGCTTAATTTGTTGAAATCTGTTTTCAAAGTCGGAATGGAAGGCCAAATGGAACTATCTACTTTCTCATGGGGGGCGTAAAAAGCACATTGCTACAACAAGTAACACGTTGTGAAACTGTTATTATGTTCTGGATTCCTGCCAGCAAACCACAGCAGTCGTGGTTATTCAAAATAAGATAACTGCCGTTAGTAAGCAATGTAAAAGCGGGAATTATTGCTGGGACGGGACTCCCTTTAAAAAAACAAGCAAGATTAGGTGCGGAAACATTACAAGCGCCGTGCAACTTAACGTGTTTACAAACTAAGGAATGTCCCATTGTGGAATCGCAGTCCTCCCCTGTTAGGAAAACTTCCTTATCCTCCCGCTGACATCTGTAAGTGAAAGGCAGGGACCATAACTCATGGAGAAACGTAATTCCCAGGGGTTCAAAGTGGCCAATTGGGAAATGTTTCATGCAAGATTTAAATTGAAACAGCGAAAATGGGAGGGAGATAACCCCATAAATTAACCATACAGCTGAATCTGTCTCCGCCACAGAGAATGGCAAGTGTTCTAATTGTTCAATGTTTAATAGCGTGCATGTAGCGTCCTTCATGGACATAAATCTCTGTTTATCAGTTAGATTAAATGGTAAAAACAAAGTAAAAGCATTCAAATAATCCCAAGGGACTTTTCCCATTTTGAGAGTCTGTAACGTCCATGCAAACTGCATCACTGATCATAATTGATTTTGACCATGATATAACACAGATACACCATTCTGAACAATATCAATAACAGATGAAACAATATTATCCAAGGTATAAATGCGTGAAGACAGTGTATTAATGCTATTGTCGACCAATGCAAGGACTTTTTTTAAATTTGCATTGTCAATTTGGTGCAGACGAAGCGATGCCTCAATCTGCGAAAGTTTTCATACTTCATTGTAAGCTGCATAGATAAATATTTTTGTTCTAGGGGTCCTAGGACCTAGAACAAATTCAGCCAAATTGATGTCACTCGACAAGAGTGACAAGTGTTGTTTTAATGACGATAAAGTTGAGTGTTCCAACCATTGTTGGCACAATTTACCCACTGAATATGTGGTGACAGAATGTGAATGCGAAAAACGTGGATCTGGTCTAGTCTGTGTGAAACCATGCGTTATATTATAAAAACCCAGTTGGCAAGAATTGGAACTGGTTTGCCACAGCAACCAACCGTTAGGTCAACATCAGAGACATTGAAAGTGTCATTTCGAAACAGAGTTTGCAAAACATCGATTGAATAATTTGTGTGTGTGCGCCAATTATCATACTCTGCCAATGATGGAATAGAAAGGATATTTAAATTTTTCGCAGTTGCCAGACCAAAGCAAGTAGTTTGGTATACTGTATCATTTAAAAATAACATTTGAGGTGGAATTAGGAAGGCACGATGTAAAGCCTCAGTTCCCTGAACCTGCCAAGCCTTAGTGCCCCAAATTGTTTTCAAATCAATGGTATCACTCCATTGATCATAACCCTGTGTGGCCAATTCAGTTCTAAAGGAATTGGAATAGATTCATTTAGTGTGGGTTAGAATAAATTTGGATTGCGACGAGAATTGTAATTTAAAGAAATAGGATTCAGGATTGGACGTGTCATAATCTGTGAAATAGGTGAACTCATCCCTAAGGGTTTTATAACTCCCCTGTAAAGGAGTTGGACAATGTTCCTATTGCGTGCAATTAAAAACAGGTCTTAAAGTGTTCGTCTTGTGTAAGAAATGATGGCCATAGTGTTGATAACAGAATAAATTAGCATAATTGTCAGAATTTAAATATAAATCTTCAGCATCAAAAGAAGCATAATAGTTTAAATCTGAAAACAATGAATGTACTGCCTGTACATCCCAATCATCAGAATGTATGTCCGGTGTTACCACATCTCCTAAAGAAACGCGAAACACGTATGGTATCTTGAGGACCTCCATCGGACCATGGATTTCGAATGCTACCTTATCCCAAACGATGCCATCTGCAACCGGGAAAGCTGAAATTTTCACCAGGGCTTGATCACTTTTCATTATATGGGACGATGTATGAGGGGCCAGAAGTCCATCGACCAATTTTACAGCAGAGCGTTCTGGCAAATAGACCATTGATGAGCAAGAAAAATACTGTCACGAATCCAATCGACATAAAAAGGAAAATCAGGATAAGTATCAACCAGATGTACGTCCAGGGCGGGACCAGGTAAGTCTTTTTAAACCAAGAGATGAAAATACTTGTTTTTGTCGGTGGAAGTGCCAAAGTGGAAGACGAGGAGGAAGTGTCATAAGAGAAGCTCGCACGGTCCCCAAAATAACGGCTTGCTCCCATATTCATCAAAGGCGGTAGGGCGGCATCATCTTGACGTTGTCGAGGACTGTTCGGCAGTGCTTAATTTGTAAAATATTAAGTGCAGGTGCACACATTTTTTTAGGAAGCCACACCCACTTTTGAGGCTCCACCCACTTCCTTTCTTGGTTCCACCCACATCCACAAGCCTCAAAACATCATAGCCACCTCCTCACATCTTGAGTTCCACAAGAAGCTGAAGACCTGGCTCTTCGCATAAACACCTTGGGGACCTCCCACCTACTCACCTGCCCAAGTGCATGGATACCCTCTCAGGTGATTAGTGTGCTATAGAAAATCAATATAACATAACATATGGGAAGCCTATGACAACAACTTAAAAGTTAACTCAAATTGGAGAATATGTGTAAATCTCAAAATGCAGCTTTAGGAAAGGTCATTAGAGGACTTGAGGTAGCTTTGCAAACTAAAAAGAATGTGCTTGTACTGTGCGGTTTAAAAGAAAGGAAGGGGTGAAGGAAGGAATACATTAAAGAAGGCAGCAACAAATGCAGGCAGGAAGGGGAGTACCGGAGAGAGGAAATATATGAGTAATGGATGAAAGAAGGAGGAAAGAAGAAAAGAATGTGAAAGGAAGAAATAAAGGAATAGAGAGAAAGGAAGTGAATGATGTGTGATGGATGAATAGAAAGAAGAAGGGAAAGGAGCAAGATAAGCATAAGGAAGGGTTGATAAGAAAGGAAGAAATTAAAGAAGAGCTGAAGGAAGGAGCAGGAAAAAAGAAAGTAAGGAAAGAATGGAGGAAAAAGGATTAAATGCACCAAGGGAGGAAGGATGGGGAATGAATGAGGGTGTAAGGAAGCAAGAACGGAATGAGGCTGTAAGGAAGCAAGAAGCAAGAGGGGAAAGTAGGAATGGCTGGAGGTGCTGAGGGAGAGAAAAAAGGATGGAAAGAAAGGAGGTCAGGGGAATGGATATGAGTATGAAGTGTACTGGGTCAAGGAGGGACAGAGAGAATAATGACAGTGTAAAATTGCAAAGAAATTGAAAAACAAAAGATTAAAATACATTTGTGTCCTTAACACACCATGTATGTTTGTAAAGCACATATTCACCAAAGGGGGCCTTGACAACGAATTTAAAATATTATTATCCAGCTCAATGGCACAAATTTTATCGACCTCAGAAAGATGAAAGACTGAGTTGCCGCACCAAGATTTACATTTATGACCCTGAGAACAAACGCGGGTTCCTGGATTGGATATAAAGAAATGCGCAAGAAGGAAAAACATAAAAGGGAGAGTGAGGAAGGAGGAGAGGTCTGAAGGCAAAGATAAATACGGTAGACAAAGAATGTGAAGAGAAGTGAGGAAAGCAGAGATAGGGAGTGCAAGACTGTGGAACATGATGAGAATGAAAAAAGGAAAGAGGAGAAAGGGAAGAAGAGCAGACAGCGGGGAGTGCGTGAAAAGAGAGTGGAAGGGAAAGATGAGAAGGTGAAAAATGAAAAGCAGTTAATGAGGGGAGGTGGCGAATAAGAAGAAACGTGGACGTAGGGCAGAAAGTGAAAGAAGAATGGAGAGAAGGGAAGGAGTAAGGTGTGAAGGGGAGGAAGAAAAGCAGATACTGAGGAAGAAAACAGTACACCACAGCTTTATTAAATATAGAGTAATTAATTATGTAAAGTTGAGGGGTGACAGGGCTGTATCCTTCTTGGCCTTTCTCATCAATGCATAGCTGTGCTGTCCAAGACACACAATAGCAATTTAGAACACCATATCACTGAGGGGCAAGCTTGGGAGCACACCAATTGCGCATGCACTGTGAAAGCATGTGCCATTGTTAGTTTTAAGGACTCGTTCTTTCAGAGTGTATGTGAACATGGCGGTCCCCCCCACCTCCTCAAGCTTGGTGTATGCGCCGCCAAAAGCGATTGTTGCACCTGACTCCAGGAGCCCTAAAGCCGGCGTTGCCAACACGTTCACTTAGAAACTCATTAATTCAACCACTCACATTGACTTGAGTATTGAACAATACATCACAAATTAACTCCATGTGAAGATAAAAACAATGTCATATTTTTAAATTGCGGCTTCCTTTTACATTTTATCCACTTCAGGCTTGTATGCACAGGTCTGCCTGTAGTGTATCCTAAACATTCTACATTTTAACAAGTGTGCACGAATCATTTGCACAACATGAATGACTCTACAGTCCTCAAGAGGCAACAGTGATGGAAGAACGAAAAAGTCATATATGACTCTTTCAATTTAGCTCCTAAATGGTAATTCTTTTTTCAAAACAATTAACCCTATCCATTTCATAATAAGCCAATTACATACAGTGTAGTGGGTCAGGGGTTGCATTTTACCATACGTGGATTTAATAAAGGAGACGGACAATGGTTTCCGCAGCATACTATTGCTCATTTTGCTTTTGGACATTTTAATCAACCGGCATGTATGTTTGGATCAATCAGTTTAAGCTGCTGTGTTCATTCATCTAGTAATTGAATTTAGTGGAAATGAAATGAAAGGAGACACTTGCAGAGACAATGAGGTAAGTATGTGAAATTCAAACACACAAATACTTTCCTGCTATTTACTAACCTGTTTCAGCCCACTGACAACCACATTTTAAATCACGAAGCACATACACTTGTGATTCTGGATGATGGGTATCATTTGTAAAAGCTTTCTTTGGTTAGGGTTCTCGTTAGCCAGTCTTTTTAATTTGGTAAAGTCAAAAGCAATTTATAGATTAAAAACTGCCTTCTTTTCAGAAATTTGTTATTTCTTTCATCTATTGCTTCTAACAAATGTAGACTTTTTGTATCCTGAGCCAGTGCGAACTATCTGTCGCAAAGAAAAGAAAACACTACAAAAATGCACAAAGTCCTCATTTTCAAGGCAAACTCAGTACCAACACTTCTCATCTCTGGAGCAATCCTTGTAATGGGAGAGTGCCACCACATCTCATTAGCAAAGATGTACTCTTAGACAGTGAGTACCTGCACTTCTGCATTTCTATTTGAAGTACTAGTGGTACCGGTAGTAAAGGGGAGCATGGTGAGATGGGAGATGTGCAACAAGAAACACTTTCAAGGGGGACAGCACTGCCATTGATTTTGAGACATACTCACTAAGTGACCCCTGTCACTGGGGCGTAACCCTAAAGTCCACGGCTAAAGTTCACAGTTGTATGCATTATTTAGTTATGTTTTTTCACAGAAGTTCCCCTATTTGGCCTTTCCCTTCCTCACCCCAAGCCCACCACAGGGTCTAAGTGTCCCCCGACAGAGGCCCACCCTGCCGTTGGTGGAGTGGGACATCCAAAGACAGAGTATCCTCATTTGAGGGCAAGGGCCCTCCCAGTGCCGAAAATGATTTGCTCCACTTACAACTTACCTGATCCTTGAGAGGTGATGGGCTAGTCACATTGTGTTGTGTCACGTTGTGCTGACTGGGTTCAGCATGCCCTTCTATGCCTGCTGCCCAGCTGCTCCCAGTAATGCTGCCACGGCCTGTGCCATGCAATTAGAGTGCTGGCAGTTTCTAAGTGCAGAGCAGCACGTTTACACATTAGTTAGTGGTGGGCCAGGAGCACTTCGAATGCAGAATTACAGATAGCTCCTGCTGGTCAGTGTGATAAAAATGCATGCTACTCACTCTTTTTTTTAATTTCAGAAAGGCATGGCAGCAAAATAAATCTACGGAGGGTTTCATAGCATCCTGCTATCAAACCCAAACTATGTGATTCAAGCGCAGCCTCTGGCAACCATTGGTCGGATTTTAAAAGGCACTAAATCTGAAGTGCAGGCCTCAGCACGAAAGACAGAAATTTAATGGAATGTGCCTTAATGCCGATATGTATTTATTTTTTGTGCAGCTTGTTGCTTTTAAGAAGCAAGTAAATCCAAACTATGTTGTATGTGTGAAGTAGAACACTCTGCCAAGTAGATTTGTGCATTGGCGAATCTTGATGTTGTTTTTTGTGAACAGAGCACCGGGTGGTGCCAGGGACTGACCCGTCTGTCATTACAGAGTGTAATTGGCATTTACGCTCTCATCAGGTGCACAGTACGAAGTAGGGCTTTGCAAGGCTACAAAGTTTTTATCTGGTAACCTTCAAAAAGGTTGTATAGTTTTTTCTGCTTTGGCACATTTGCATAAAAATCATGACTTTTACCACCATTTAAGTCACACATATTCTTATGTAACATTGACAAGATAGTTCTGCGGAAGACGTGCTTCGCAAAGAACAGGGCGCGCGCCACCGCTCATAGACAAACTCTACAAAAAGGGAAATCTTCAGAGATAAAAACTGTAAACGTTTTGAAGGTGTCCACGGAAAAGCTTTGCAAACAGTACACTTGCAGAAAGAATATTCTGCAAACAATTCCCAGGTTTCGAATAAAGTGAAGATCACCTCACCGTGCACTGAAAACTATCCGGCAAAGTGGGAAACTCTTTGATCTGACGAAGGCAAACGGGGAACCTTTTCAGATGTCACAAAGGCGACAATCAGGAACTTTTCCAAACTTTGTTGGTGACAAAACTGCAAAGCCTTACCCTACTACCAACGTCACTGCTCCTCACGTGGCGATCCTGCCGGCACCGAGATAGTGCCAGGTCCCTTGAGGTACCGCCTGCCCCATGAGTCTCTCAGTGTCACTCATGGCTCAGTCTGGCATGTCCAGGTCCAGCCTGCCTTGCCCCAGTTCCGCGAAAAGCCCGCCCTCAGCCATTCTCCAGTGGAAATGAAACAATGTTCCTTGTGGAAGGCAGGCGCGATCTGCTGACGTGACATCACTAACGTGATGATCACGCTCTTTCAATATGCCTGGACCAGGGTGGGCCTTCCTATGAGGACATACCAGGAAGCAACAGAAGAGCGTGATTTTTAATAATTAAAGGACCATCTGCCGGAGCGGGAGGAGAAAAATCCTATAGACCCGGCCCGGTGAAATAAGTGCTGGTGCTGAGCAACGGAAAGCACCGGCACAAATTAAGCACTGCTGTTTGGCACTTCACTGTGGGATTCTTCCGCAGGATAAGTATACTTGACTTCTGCGTTGGAAGAGGATGGAGTGAGGACAGGCAAAAGATCAATAGTAGTTTCCATCTCACCCTCAACGATACGGGGATTAGTTGAAGATGTTGAATGCACCAGATTCATAGAGGTAGCGTTGCATGAAACTGCAGGTGTTACTGTCACGATTAGGCGTAGGTAGCGTGGGGGGAAATACATACATTATACAGGATGAATGGTGTGTGTGAGTTAAGGACTACATCACCCATAGTCCTTGATGGGAGGATCATATGGGTTCTGCACACAGGAAAGTATTTAAGCACCGCCTACGAACAGCCTGGTGCTTGTCAAATGATAAATGTCAGCTGGACAGCCTGCTTCGATACCCCGTGCTACTGCACACTCGAAATAGGAAACTTCTGTGTTTCCACGTCTCCTTCCTGGCCCCCCCTTTTTTCCTTCCTTTCTCACTGTCCTTGTACATACCCCAGACAACGCGCTGGAGCACAATTATGAACAGCTGAGTGACTCGAGTTACTTTACTTTCGAACGTGCTGGAGCGCATCCGTGAGTCATTACGAGGCTCGGAGCTCTCTTTCATTACTTTGAGGATTTCCTAAACGCGCTGGAGCGCTTCCGTGAGCTGTTACGAGGCTCGGAGCTCTCTTTCATTACTTTGAGGATTTCCTACAAGTGCTGGAGCGCGTCCGTGAGCCATTGAGAGGCTCAGAGTTGTTTTTTTCTATTTTCTTTTTCTGTGTCTCAGCCAACACGCTGGAGCAAGCACAAGAGTCGCGTTGTAGCTCAAACTGGGACATTCAGGTTTCCATTGCCTGAGGATTTAACCCTGCTGTGGAAAAGATACATTCCCTTTGCTCTGGCCTGCAGCCACCCAGCTAAGTACACTTGTTATTTTTCTTTTGTTTCTGGGGATCAGTTACTCTGCAGGCTAAGAACGCAGGCACTGTGGTTTCAAGTGAAGGAGTGCTTATTCATTTAATTGGTTTATTTTGGGATTTTGTATATTTTTAGGTTAGGATGAGTGTGGCAAGGCTAAACGTAAGTGCTTACACATATTTCTTATGTACCTTACTCATCCTAATACTGTGGCTATTACATAAGTGTTGTGCTTGTGTTTTACTACCGGGAACACGGGGTTTGACCGCTGGAGTGACAAGACTAGGACTGAAACCTCAACTCCAGGTCCATTACTCATCGTGTGTTTCAACAGCTGCATCGTTATTGTTTCTTTTGTCCCTTTTTTCCCTTTCCCCTGTACTGGTGTTTCCTGTTGAGTTGTAGTTGTGTACTCTCAGGTCATTCCATACTTGGGGATAGGGGTAAGTAGCATCATTCATCGCTCCCGCTGTATCTGGCTTCTAAGGTTAGTGGTTATCCAGTCTGTGTCCTGACAGATTGACAAGCCCACGTGTACCTACGGCCTGAGCGATGGATACTAACACTGTACTCACGTCAGTGTTGGAGACCTTAACCACGTTGCGGATTGAGGTAGATGCGTTCAGAGGGGAAAACCTAGAATTAAGAAATTAGATGGGCACTATGAGCCGAGAAGTAGCGGGTCTGTCTCGTACGAGCCCTATCGGTACTAGAGGAGGCTCCTATATCAAGGACTGGACTTTACCGCCCCCTCTTACATCCCATGACTCTGACTCTAGGCGTTCAGACCATGCCCACGGAGGGGGTACTCCTGGTTTTGGGCCCTTTACAACCACTTTTTCTTACTCTTCCCAGGCAGGTCCCTCCTCCATATAAGTGATACAGCCCATGCAGTTGCCCCTGGCTCCTCCTGAAAGGTTCTTTGGGGACCCCAAGAAGTTTGGGATATTTCTGGGTCAATGTAGACTACATTTCATGTGCAGACCTGCAGTGTTTCCTAATGACCAAGCAAAGATGGCATTTGTTATGTCCTATTTGGGTGGTAATGCTGCTAGCTGGTCCTTCCCCCTTATAGAGAGAGACGATCCTGTTTCGTACAATTTCTCGGATTTCTGCATTGAAATGAGCAAGTTGTTCGACAGAAAATCACATCAGCTATCCCTAGACAGAGAACTAATTTCCCTCAAACAGGGCACACAAGACTTGCTCACGTACATCACCACCTTCAATAGATTCCTAGTTGAAGCCAACTGGCCAATGGAAAAAAGAACTTCCTTGTTTTATCAAGGGCTGAGAGGGGAACTAAAAGATGTATTGGCACAAGTGGTGCATATGCCAAATAATTGCGATGAACTAATAGATCTCACCGTTCAATTGGATCATCGGCTCCAGGAACGGAAAGGAGACAAGAACCGAACGGAAGCAAAGTATTATCTGCCTCGCCCTAAGCCTGTGCTGGAGGAACACTCACATACCACAGATGGAACAGAACCTATGCAAATCAGTGGTATAAGAGAGCCCATAAGCCAAGATGAAAGAGAAAAAAGACGAAGACAGAGATTGTGTATGGTATGTACTGTGGGAAACCTGGACACTACATCAAAGACTGCAAGACCAGATCTAAGCTTGGGAACAAGGTTAACCAAGGAGCCCGGAGCCTACCAGTTGTGGACTATACCACAGAGAATCCGGGAATCTGATATACTCAAACAAGACAGAGACCCCTTGTTTGAGGCCCATTGATGAAGAGGTCTCTTCGGCCGTAGCCAATACAGTCCAAACATCAGTGGCTCATATGAATGTATGCGTTACGGTGGAATTGCCCAGTAGTGAACCTATAGTAGTTCATGCATTGTTGGATTCTGGGGCTACTGGTAATTTTATCGATCAGCAGTAGGCCCAGGAAATAGGGGAAAACACCGGAACCAGTAAAGGCGGTGGATGGTACCGCATTAACGTCCGGCCCTGTACGTTACCACATACAGCTACTTCTGATGCAAGTCGGTGAGAGCCATTTTGAGTATATACAGTTCGACCTTATTGATGCTCCTCACTTCAAACTCATATTGGGAATGCCATGCCTAACTCATCATGATCCCCTAGTGCAGTGGGCAGCACGCACCGTCTCCATGAACTCCTCGTTTTGTACAGAAAACTGCACAAGAGATGAGGTACAGAACACAGACATTGCTGGGAATCCCACTTGCCTGCTCTCTATCGGATGCAATGACCAGACCTTGTGTTGTATCTCCATGTTACCTGATGAATATAAGCAGTTTCACTCCATATTCAGTAAACAAGAAGCAGGGAAGCTGCCCCCTCATAGGGACTATGATTGTGCTATCGACTTATAACCAGGAGCCTTCATTCCATGTAGTCGTATCTATGCTCTTACGGATGCCGAGACCACGTATCTGCAACACTATCTTGAGGAGTTGCTGTCTTCCGGATTCATACGTCCTTCTTCCTCCCCTGCCTCCTCGCCGCTATTCTTCATACCGAAGAAAGAAGGAGGCTTGAGGGCTTGCATAGACTACAGGGCCATCAATAGAGTGACCATAAAGAACAGGTACCCGCTGCCCTTAATATCTGTTTTGTTGGACCTACTGAAGGGAGCCAGGGTATTCACCAAACTGGACCTAAGGGGAGCATACCATCTAGTGCGGGTGCGGCGAGGTGACGAATGGAAGACAGCCTTTCGGACGAAGTTTGGGTTGTATGAATACCATTTCATGTGCCATTTGTACCCAATGGAAAGCACAGCATAAACGACCTTGTGGATTGCTTCAACCCATACCCATACCTCCGATACATTGGCACACGCTGTCAATGGATTTTTATAGTGGACATACCTCTCAGTTTAGGCCACAATACCATACTCATTGTCATTGATCATCTGACCAAAATGAGGCACTTTATTGCTATGACGAAATTACCAACCTCAGTGGAATTGGCCCAAGCATTTTTGCAGCATATTGTGTGCTCTCATGGAATACCAGCAGTTATCATAACGGACAGAGGAACCCAATTTACTTCGCACTTCTGGAAGGCGCTATGTGATGCTATGAAAGTAGATGCTCATCTCTCCACTAGCTACCATACGCAGACGGACGGCCAAACTGAAAGACTAAACCAAACGCTGGAACAATACCTCAGATGCTTTACTCTCCAACACGAAGAAGAATGGAGCATGCTCCGGTGGATGGCCGAATTCGCATACAATAACGCGGAATATTCCATTCTGGGGTGTTCCCCTTTCTTTTGCCTAACTGGATACCATCCTAACATGTTACCCTTTGAATGGCCTATGCAATCTAGGCATCCCACCATTCAGGAACATCATGCACATCTCAGAGCAGTTTTGCAGGAAGCCAAAACACAGTTAGGCAAGGCACAAACACATGACAAGCATTATGCGGACAAGAAACGTTCCCCAGGGCCTTCTTATAGTGTGGGGGATAGGGTATGGCTAGATACAAAACATCTGCGACTAAAAGGTAATGCCCGGCTGAAACCTAAATTCATGGGTCCTTATCCTATTGACAGAATAATCAACCCTGTTGCGATGAGATGGATACTCCCTTCTTCTTCGAACATCCATCCGGTGTTTCATGTTTCCCTGTTACGGCCATGTCTCCCACAGACTAGACTCCCCTTAAAACCACAGCCTCTGGACATCGATGGGGAGATGGAATACGAAGTCAAGCGTATTCTCGATTCCAAACTCATCAGGGGGCGGGTGCATTATCTCATTGAATGGAAGGGGTATGGTCCTGAGGACCGATCATGGGAGCCTAAATCAAACCTTCATTGTCCTGGGCTTCTAAGGCGGTTTCACCTGCAGTTTCCCTCTAGACCTGGTAGACCGTCGGGGCGCCGGTCGTTGAGAAGGGGTTCTGTCACGATTAGGCATAGGTAGCGTGGGGGGAAACACATACATTATACAGGATGAATGGTGTGTGTGAGTTAAGGACTACATCACCCATAATCCCTGATGGGAGGATCACATGGGTTCTGTACTCAGGAAAGTACTTAAGCACCCCCTACGAGCAGCCTGGTGCTTGTCAAACGATAGATGTCAGCTGGACAGCCTGCTTCGATACGCTGTGCTACTGCACGCTCGAGATAGGAGACTTCTGTCTTTCCACGTCTCCTTCCTGCCCCCCCCTTTTTCCTTCCTTTCTCACTGTCCTTGTACATACCACAGACAACAAGCTAGAGCGCAATTATGAACAGCTGAGTGACTCGAGTTACTTTACTTTTGAATGCTCTGGGGCGCGTCCGTGAGCCATTACGAGGCTCGGAACTCTCTTTCATTACTTTGAGGATTTCCTACACGCGCTGGAGCGCGTCTGTGAGCCGTTGAGAGGCTCGGTGTTGGTTTTTTCTATTTTCTTTTTCTGTGTCTCAGCCAACGCGCTGGAGCACGCACAAGAGCCGCGGTGTAGCTCAAACTGGGACATTCAGGTTTCCAGTGCCTGAGGATTTAACCCTGCTGTGGAAAAGATACATTCCCTTTGCTCTGGCCTGCAGCCTACCAGCTAAGTACACTTGTTATTTTTCTTTTGTTTCTGGGGATCAGTTACTCTGCAGGCTAAGAACGCAGGCACTGTGGTTTCAAGTGAAGGAGTGCTTATTCATTTCATTGGTTTATTTTTGGATTTTGTATATTTTTTCCTTAGGATGAGTGAGGCAAGGCTAAATTTAAGTGCTTACATAATTCTTATGTGCCTTACTCCTCCGACATACTGTGGCTATTACATATGTGTTGTGCTTGTGTTTTACTACAGGGAACACAGGGTTTGACCGCTGGAGTGACAAGACTAGGATTGAACCCTACAGCTCCAGGTCCATTACTCATTGTGTGTTTCAACAGCTGCATCGTTATTGTTTCTTTTGTCCCTTTTTTCCCTTTCCCCTGTAATGGTGTTTCCTGTTGAGTTGTAGTTGTGTACTCTCAGGTCATTCCATACTTGGGGATAGGGGTAAGTAGCATCGTTCATCGCTCCCGCTGTATCTGGCTACTAAGGTTAGTGGTTATCCAGTCTGTGTCCTGACAGTTACACTATTCAGAATCAGCCAGACGGTATAGCTTGACATTGTCGACTGAAATGTATCTGTTGTTTTTGCGACCAGGCAAAGGTGGTAGTATTACTGTACGAGTACCCTTCAATCCAAGAACTGGGATCGATGCATGGTAAGAGGGACCACATTCTTTTTTGTTCTCCAACTTTTCTCGTACCAGATCACCAATCTTAGGAAGCCAGCTGGCGACCAGAATCAGCATTGCTGTGTCATTGGAAGAGGGTAAATGTTCAGTTGGGTAGCTGTCACGGGTCTTTTGTAGGTCCTGTAACATAAAAATAAATGTCAACTTGCCAGGAAAAACCGAGACATGATAAACAAAGAAGTAGCCACTACCATTAATCAAGCAATGCCAAAAATGAAAATTATCTGTCAACTTTAAAAATTTGCCAGCCACAAACATCTCAAGGCAATAAAAATGATCTCACCAAAATACTTCAAAGCTTTGCAGAAAAAAGTGAAGTACACAAAAACACATTTTGCAGTGAATCCCAGGCCATCGCTAAATCAATAGATGTTTAAAAAAACATATACCACCTAAACAACAGTTGTTTAATATATAAATACTCAACACCTAGTAATAATAGCTGGCTGGTCGTGCCCTGCAGACTAGGCTCCACAGTAAAATGAGCATAACAATAGTGCAAAAATCCCTTACACCATACAAAAAATACTTGCTGATCCATAAAGTCTATATATGGGAGACGCGAAGAACTTTATCGGATGTACATTGTGTGCAGCTTATTATGGCTATTGACTTACATCTTGCTAAAATTTAGATTTTCATGGTTTTACTATCTTTACTTTTGAAACAACAGTAATTGACTTTCTTACATTCAGCACAATTTTGCTATATACAGACTGTACGGATTAGGAAGTGTTTTTTTTCTGGTGGAGTATTTCTTACTATCTTTCTTGATTGCTACTGTTTTGACTGTCACATATTAGGTATTTTGAAGCCTTGAAAAGTCTTCATAAGTGAAAAACGTGTCGGATGCCTGATGAGTTTTCAAAGGTGTCCACAACACCTAAAGTGTCAAAAATGAAAGGAACAAAAAATGGCAAACATATGGTCTGTTTGAAATAATTTGTTAACAGGCAACAAAGGTTTTGAGTGCTCCAGTGTTACCTATTATTGACATAAAACCTTCTGTCACTGTTAACTATGACAATTCTTCCAAGGGGCCGATTTCGATGTTGGATGGACCCGAGTCTGTCCGACATTGATTGGGTACTGTTGGCGGTCCCAACCCAGCATTTAGGATGCGACCAAACACTGTTCAGTCGCAGTCATATTCTTTACAATGGGAGCATGCATTCTGACTCTTGTAAAGAGAAGAGGGTAGAAAACTGAAAGAGAAGAGGTGCAGTTCATCCCTGCACCCCATGGCAGGCTCCTCAGGATGCCTGCCATGGGGTGCAGGGATCAATGGGGGGGCACCATAGGTGCCCCGTTGGCCACCATCTGGAGGCCTTGCTCCCATGGGGGCCCTGCTGGGGGCCTCCAAAGTTGACTTCCAACAGCCTTCCTGTGTTGGAAAGGCCGGCACAGAAACACTGTCGGAATCCGACATTGTAATCCTATGGGCGGAAAGAGCCGCCCTTGGGATTACAGGTGGCTTTCCTAATGGCAGATGGGCTCTCCAAGCCCGTCGGAAGCCATTCTGAAATCCAGTTTGGATTCATTTCCGACCGACTCCATCCAAATGGGTCAGTCGGAAATGCATCCAAAGTGCTGATTACGATGCCGTAGGAACAGCTCAAACCGAGGGCTGGAGCCGTTTCCTACGGCATCGTAATCGGCCCCTAAGTAGTGTGACTGCTGCTGCATCCATCCATTTTAGGATCACAAATTAATGACAGGTTCAATAGTGAATTATCCATGTATTTATTAAGTAATATGGACAAATTGGCTTTTTCTCATGGGACTCGCCAGAGAAAAAACAAAGACTAGTAAAAAAGAATCAAATTTAGTGTGGGCCGTGTTCCATACTTATTACAATGAAGATGAAGTGGGGTGCAATGGTAAACAACTCAAAAAAGTAACACAGTTAGAAGAATGAAAAATGTAAATTTCAGACTAATTTCAAATAAGGAAAAAGTTATAGGCTAATTACCTTGAAAATGCTAAATGAATAAAGCAAAAGAGACAGTGGAGCAAAATTCATTTTAACTGTTAAAATTGTTATGCTGTGCTATGTTGAGCTGTACTCCACGGCCATGTTTTTACATCTCAAATGTAATAGTTCTGAGTATAGGGCTACAGGCATAAAATGGGAGCCTGCAGTAGCATGCTCAAAAGTATAACCCATAAGTCACAGGTAGCTAAAGTCGTCATATCCAAAATCCTGGAGATAAACGACTTCACTGTGAGGCCCTGGAGAGACAAGGACAAGAAAGGTAAACAATGCCAAAGCTACCTAAGCTTTTTTTTAAAAACATGTTTTAGACATGTCTGCAATTTGGGCATTCAGGGTATCCACCGAGTCCCACAAAATTCTCTGATTTCTGACAATCGTTTAGGTCAGGGCAAATGCTGATAAGCTGGCAAGAGATCTGAGTGTCAAAGCTGAGATTCTTTCTTTTTTATCATTGGAATCTATGGTTTGGGTGGGTTCAAATTTGAAGATGGCCAAAGGAATTGCAGTGATAAAAGAAAAAGTGAAAGGGAATTTGTTTCTTCAAATACAAGATAATCTGTGTTGTCTGAAGAAGTAATTGTCGTATATAGACAGAAGTTTGGATAAATGCCTCAAATGAAAGAATAAAAAGTAGAGGAAGGCAGGAGAGCTTTAATGGCCCACCATATAACTGTTCAAACATCTGACTGAAAGAGAGAGATTGACTCCTTGAGAAATGTTAACAATATAGATCGCCATTCAAGGAAGGGCTGCCTCTTGCATTCCAAATTCCACGAGGCACCAAAAGGGAAAATGAAGACAACACTGAGGTCCAATACTATCAATCTGCCAACACTTTCAATATTCTGCTCCATCCTAATTTTATGCAGCATGAATAATACCACTGACTCCCTCCAGTGGCCAGGGCAAAAGTCTGCCTGAGTCAAGACAAAGGGATACTTCCAAATGCTATTGGTGCTTTAAGAATGCTGACTTTTTGAGCAGTTTCATTAGAAAAACACAAATAACAAAATGGGCAGAAAAATAGGTGAGTCCACAGCATAAAAGATGGATTTTTCAGCAGCAGAAAGATTACTGCAAATTTAAGACAGTAGATACTGTCCTTTTCTTTAAGAGCGAATTTCACAATGAGGTAGCACACCACAATTCTTTATGCATCTGAGCTTGTTTGGGTTCTTTAGGTTAATGACAGACATCACTTGTGACTAAAACACTGTAACCTTCAGACATTGACTATATACCAGTGAATCAAAGGCAACATATTTGCATGACCGAGTGTGGTTACTGGATTTTCCCTATACAATGGGCAAGGTAAGTCAGGTTTTGAATAACCATGTTTTAAATCAATAGAAAAGGCTAGTTGAAGCTAATAATGGAGAGGTTTGAACTAATTAAAAAATCTCAGTCACAGTGATGATGATGTGAAGTTGTGTCTATTACCATCTAGTGGGGACACAGAGAAAATATTATTTTCTTCTGCTTTCTTATAGAATCAGGAAATTCTTTTTCATGCAAAATGATTAAAAAAAACAGTGAGCAATGGCAAGACTCCATCCTGGCAATAGTTTTGTTTCGCTTTGTGACATTTTAAATATATATGGCATTCTCAAAATCTGGAACAAAATCATAGGCCCCCTCCCCGAAGCAGCCAGGAATACAATGGTCCAGGCTCTGGTCATATCCAGGCTGAACTATCGTAATCTACTATATATTGGTGCCATGCAAGGCAGGCTGAAAAAGCTCCATAGGGTACAGAATGCAGCAGCACATCTATTGCTGAACCTCCCGAGGCGTCACCACTCGGGTCCTGCTCTTGCCAGGGTGCATTGGCTCCCGCTGAGTAAAAGAGTATCTCTTAAGGCCATATGTCAGTGCCATAAAATCCTAAATGGTAAAGGATCCTGCTATTTACTTCCTCTGCTGAGGCCTTACCAGCCTGTGATTGCTGTGGTCCCTATCGTAAAAAAAAGCATGTATGGGAGGCTGATCTTTCAATTTTCTAGCCTCTAAAATGCGGAACACACTGCTCCCTTATTTGAGAAAGGAAAGCTCAGAAACAACCTTCAGAAAGAAACTTAAGACATGGTTATTTAGGCAGATCTAGGGAGTGGTGGTAAGTGGTCTGCTTCTTTTTTTAGGATCCTCATCTGAACTAAAATCCTAGCTAATTTCCTTTTTTAGTTAGTGATCTGCTCATTCTCTAGGCTTCCTCCTGAGCTGCAATCCTAGCGTGGGGACGCTCCAGATGGAGTAACCAAGCGATTTACAAATCTTTATTATTATTATTATTATAATGGAAAGCACTCCCTAAATTCACCCATTGCATTATTATTACTAGATAGTGAACGTTTCTTTCAGACAACTTCAAACTCTTAGGTTTCCTATAAATTTCAAGATGTCAGAGGTATTTGCTTGACAGCAAGATGTCTGTTGGACTTCATATTCCTTCCACTCTCTTCAAATATTTGGCAATTGAAAGTAGTAGAGAGATTGTTCAATAATGGGCTTTGAATCAGTGGGGCTGCTCTCAGTGTGAAACAAAGGATTCCTTATTTAAGATATAACCAGGGCACAAGTCCTAAAAAAAGAAGTGGGGGGACTGACCGAGTCAGGCAGTATTTAAGTGACATCATGACGCGTGCTATCAAAACACATGACGTCATGACGCGTGACATTCCACGTGGCATCACAGGAAGTGACCTTACTGGAAGTGATGCTCTGATATGTGTATGTTATAACATATGCCTACTGAAAATGCAATAAAATATGTTTTTTTTTAAAACTGTTGTCTCCTGCAAAGCATATCATGTAACATGCAGATCGCAGATTTTTATTTTATGTAGATAGGTAAGTGGATTACAACACAGAGATCCTTTTGTTACTTGCACTTAATAAATTGTAATCCTTCTAGTAGACCACAGTGAGCTATGAAGTGTATTGAACTCCTACCCCTTGTAACCCTGACTGTCTCATGTAACACATCGTGTACATTAATTTACACACTTACATGATTTATTTGGAATGGATAATGTGTATGTTATGTAAAGTGCTCTAACACTCTGCATTGGTATGAGTAACGCTATAAAAGAAATAAAATAGTGCTATTTAAATTGTTATTTGTGTAAATACTGAGACAGACCAACCCATCTGACAGTCTTACAGTGCATGCACTTATGTACAACAAAGTAAAAAGCATGCATCTCTTAAGTACCTGTGAAGAGATAACAAGCTGTGTGTTTTTGTTTTCTTGCCAGTGCATTTGCATTTGTGAGGTTCCAGGATGCCTCCAGTCCCACACTCGATCAAAAGGAGGCCTGATGGCCCCTTAATTCTGTCTTTATCCTTGCCCAGCTGGAGGTGGGGAAAAAAAGCCCCCTCACACCTGCACGTTGCTGCTGGGAATCGAAAGCAGACAACGTGCAGGAGCTGATGAACGTGTCCCGGTGTTTCAAAATTACACTGGGACAAGTTCAACCTTTTTATGTGGGCCTCAACTTCTTAGCAGGGGGGACGGCGTCCAACCTGTGAAAAGAGTGGGTGGACGCCGTGTACCCGCGTGTACCCCCGACTCATGCCCTGGATATAACAGGCTTACGTCTGCCGTTACGACATGCAAGAGACTTCACAGAGGCAAAGAAGTGGTTGCAAATTCAGTGGGCTCTGCGAGATGATTCTGATGTGCTCCAGAAATGCCAAATACGTACCAATGTTTTCCACTGAAGAAAAATATGAGAAAGTAGCACATGAACAATGACATTGATAGAGCGCTTACAGCACTCTAATTTGTAGGGGTGCACTATATTCCTGATACAAACGTACTCATATATATATTTTGTTGTGTGCAGTGTTTTATGATTATTAAGATGCATTTATTCACGCCATATTAGTATCAAAGTGAAGTGAGCACATTTAAGTAGGATTTTGTATGTATTAGAAATATAATTCCTGTATGTGTAATGTGCAGGATGACGTTGTATTCATATAATATAACCATGTTGAGTTAAGTAACCCGGTCTGTAGGCCCAAATTGTAAGTTGTTTTAAGTTTCGGTTCTCCCTAGCTGCTCAAGTATTAATTAAATAAATTCTGGTGTGCTCAAAGACAGTATGTTCTCATCCTACTGCAGGTGCAGGAATTCGACCTCGTTATTTTGAGATTTAAGGAGATACTCGGAATGTCTTTGAAGAGGACTGAAAGGCGAGAAGGGAGGACACCTTCGTGCATAGCCTATCTCGGAACCAAGACCACTGGAAGAAGAGCCAATTAATTAAAGCTTCTGTGGAAACTTACGGAAAACCGTTTCAAGTGGAAAAGTTTAACATATGACACATTGGGGGCCGATCATTGTCTTTTTGTATAATGCGCAGGGACAGATTAAACAGACTTCTACCAGCTTTCGGAGGAGAAGGAGCATCTTAGAGCGAGCTCCATAGCTTTATGCTATCAGACCCATTTTGACGTGAGTACTTCTTAGGAAGTCAACACGTGCTGACACCTTTGGGATATGATATAAGGGAGATAGGTAGGATTCTCATTGAGAGTAGAGTAGGGAAAGATTTTGTTCCTTCTTAAATGAAATTGGACTCCGCTTCCATCCTTTGCTGTATCTTGATTTTGGAGTTCATCATATTATGCCTTCTGTGCCGAATGACCTATATTTGTAAAATCGGCTCTGTATTGATTTTCTTGTACCTCTATACTCTAATATTGAGGTGTGTTTATATTCAAATATTTTTGGCCTTATAATAAATCCACAAAACTTAAAGACGGAGTCTGTGGTCTATTACAGCTTGACTAAATCTAAAGTATGATCTTGAATTGTTTTTCTCCCTTCTACCACTTTTAGTAGGTAAATAAAAGACCATCTACATTACATTTAGTAGGGAAAAGTAGGAGTAAAGATTGGCGTAATCAACATCAAACATTATGCACTGGGACACTAGATTGTTTGCTATTAAAACCTGCAACTGTGATATAACAAACTGACCGTCAAATGCAAAATTAGTAGATCCACAATGCAGTAGAATAGCAGTACCAGGCAAAAGCCCTCAAAGCCAAGAGGCATACATTAGGGATATCCATATGATTTGTTTTAGTGCAGCCTTCAAAATAATTCCTTCTACTTAAGTGAAAACAGGATAAATTAGAAGCAAGAAGAAAGACCTCAAACAAACTATTTTTTAGATTATACAAATGGTCACTCTTTCCAGAGAGATTTGAAATTAAATTGGCGGAGGTTTTGAAACATTGTGCGGCATCTATGCTTCCCCTTAAAAGAAACGCTCACAAAGCCCGACACAAAAGGAAAAAGTAATCAGTAAATAATGATTTTTTTCTTCCATGTATTTTCGAACGCTTCATAAGCTTTAATGAGCTTGTACGCCCGAATGGCAGCAACACAAATAAACATGTACCCTAATAAAATGTAAAGGTCTAGTTAGAGATCATTAAGTGATGCTTCTTTGACATCATACTGATTTTGTAAATTTGGTCTGTAAAAAGATAAAATCTAGTGTCAATTTATAAATGTGTCCTCAGCAGACAAGTACAGTCAGTGTGCAGCAGAAGCCGAAAGCAAAAGGAAAGATGACATAGCTACACATTTATAATTTGCAGTTTCAGATAGCAGATATTCACAGGTGCCACCAATTTCCGACAGCAACAATGATTCATTAGCATTTAAATTGCCTCCGAACGTCATTCAGCCATTAACTTTGAATCACAGTGCATATCGCTTTTAAAAACAAGTATTGGCTTGTCCGTGAAAGCTATTGGCTTTGTCAATGCTTATTTTTTCCTAGCTGGCCATCAAGTGACACGCAGAAGCCATCTAGGTGAAAAAAAAGATTTTTTTATATATTTAAACCGTAAGAAAATGTATTCCCGGTGGCAGCCATGAGTGTGTGCGCATGTGCGGGACCCAACTTTGAATTATCTTCTGCTTTAATAAACTCTAATCAAAGATGGCTGACAAGCATGTGTTAGTTATGGCCATTTTTTCACTTAATTTTTAATTTACCTATCCAAAATCTCAGATACATAAATTAGACACTCAAACTATGTGCAAGCTGCCTATTGATAGAAAACAGACTGGCCTGGTATCAATGCTTAGCTTAAACAATTTGAAAGCACATACAATAGGGGATTTAGGAAGTGGAAGTGTAGGAGACGGGGTGAAGATGATGGACCAAAAGTGATTGGCCCAGAGCAGTGTAATGTGTTTTAAAAAACTAAATAAAAAAAGCAGGAAAATTAGAACATGACTGCAGGGGAGGAGGGCCAAAGAGAAATACAGTCTGGAGCAATGCACTGCTTCCAGGCCTTCACAAAGAGTATTAAGAAGATGAAGCAGACAAGAGAGTAAAGAAAATTATTCACTCATATGGAGTGCTACAAGCACTGTATAAAAAAGTAGTCCCTGCAGCAGTGTCAGTAGTGAACAGACACAAGTTAACCAATTCAGAATTAATGTAAAGCATCAATGCTCCGAGGTTTAGACGAACACAATAACAAGGAGAAAAGACATTAAAAAAAAGAGCAGTGAACTCAGATAGACAAGAAATGCTTCCAATACATTCAATCATGACTGAGGGCTGACCCAAAGTACACGCTATATATTGTTTTGCAGACACTAGGGACAGCATTTTAAAAATTGCAATGGGCAGGTGTGACTACTATTGTGCCTTCCTTGGAAACACTTAATTTGCTATAATACAGCACATTGTCCTGGTCTGTGTTTAGTGTGCATATTTAAAGGTGCTCTGTGGCAATGAGTGGACCAGTTCACCATATCTGTAATAAGACCCCAGTGTCAAACGGTTTACACTTTCCCAAGAAAAACTGTGCGTTTTTTAGATGACATAACGATCAGAACTGTGTGAGACTGATTCTGCGCACATCGTCCGGATATGTCTGCCAAAGTCCTGCTAGCTCACAGTGCACCATCTGTACCCCTAACCTTACAAGGTAACAAATGGATGTGCAACCTCAGAACATGACAACCCTGACTTCCCAAGGAAATTGTGGGAACAGATCTAGAACCCTTTCACTTAGTTATTTATGGATACACAAAGAGATACACAAGAAATACATAGTAACCTGTTTCAATATTTATTGAAGCATTGTGATTCTTGAGTAAAATACTTGCACTGCAATAATCTATAGAAGGAAACAGAATAATGTGATTAGCATAATTAGAATGATGAAAAAGATAAGCAGGTCAACCATTTTGCTGATTACAGAGAATATATGCTTGCATACAAGCACTGTAATATATTGTACTCCTACCTAGGGCCTCAAAACCTATCATGTCTTGGGTTGGTGAATCTGCCAAATCCCTGTACGGTGATCTAACTCCCAGTTACCTGTGGATAAGCATCATCAGGCTGCCCGTCCTGGTGGAGAGCTGGGCAGCATTCTTCGCATAAGGTAAACAGGAATCAGCTGGACTGGAATTCCAGCATGTGGATGACCTCTCAGTGGCAGCAAAATGCTCTGAATTTAAAGATTCTCACAACTCGAAACTGCCAGATTGTTTATATGTTCAGAGGAGTAGATGAAACAATTCTGTGCCCATCAACCATAGACGATGTTCCCAGAGGCACCCAATCAAGCAAGTCCATAGAACATGTTCCAGCCTATCCCCATCAGCCTCCACCAAGAGAGGAACAGCCGGTGTTGATTCTGCAGAAGATGAGCCAGGATCCAGTTCACCAGGAGCCAAAGCATCCCAGGAGGTCTCATAGTATGCATTTATGAGCAATGGCAAGCATGTAGGACCATGGTTCAAATGAGCTGTTAAGTGACCCACCGGTAGGTCAATGTCAGGAGTTTGAACCAGTTGTGTTTTCAAGCATATGTACAGGGCACACTCACCAAGCATATATCCAGGGCACACTCAAAAGTGCACAGCAGACAGTGGAAAACGGGCTGCATGCAGTGTAGCCAGACAGGCCAAAGGGATAAGAACCAGTGGTCATTCAGGTCCTGACGTAAGGGTACACCAAAGCACTGTACCATGCGTTCACGACACAGGAGCACATGTTGTCGTGCTATCCCCATTTGGCCTTGTGATGGGACATCCATTGCAGAGCAGACAAAAATAAAAGCACAGTCCCAACAACTAGGAACAGGACAAGCGGTAAGCCTCCAAAAATGCTTCCAAGCACGGAGTGTATGAATGATGGAATTACTCCGAAGACCATCTGGATGGTGCTAACCAACCCAGAGCCAATTGTCTCAAAAAAGTGTGCTGTCCGCGCAGTACGAGACATGTTAAAAATGCAGTGCTCAAGCTCTCCAAAATGGTGTGGGAAATTAGTGCAGAATAGCGACTGTATCTCAGAAGAGGACATTGCAACTGGAAGATCAAACGTCTCCCTTGCAGATGTTAAGACCACAACTTTCTGGAACAATAAGGCTTTCAGTTTGCTTAAAGCATCAAAGAACACGTTTGAAAGCATTATGGAAGGCCAAAGCATTGCACCCCTAACTGAGCGGGCAGGTCGAAACAGTACTTGTGTTCAACAGGTCACAACTGCAGAGATCGTTACCAGATATGTAATGCCTGGTCTGGATGGGCATGTCTGCGGAATATGAAAAAATGTGGAATAATGTGGTCTATGAAATAAATGGAGAAAGCATTGAAAAAGTTTGGAATAAAAATTTGGATTAAACATGGATTACCTGATGGAAATTGGATTATTGTGAATGAGCCTTTTGCTTAGAAGGCTGTGTGACCGGTAGGTGGTGCTTGCGGACATGCCACACTTTCAATGCTTTACTTTGATGCCAGCCACCGTCTTACTTTTGAATTGAGGCTTGAACTGATTAGGTTTATCTTCCGTTTTTATTATGAAGTCAGAAGAGTGTTGTGAGTCCCTCTTCAGTTTCACTTACTCCTCTGATCTGTGCTCTGTTCGTCCACTTCTCTTCAAGCATTTTTTGGATGACTCCTGATACCTGTCAGGTTTATTAATATTATTACGGTTACACAAATATAGCACCTTTCAGTGGCCTCCTATTGATGAGTTCTGCCTCGTGATTTAGTCTTTTTTATGTTTTTTTATTATCCCACTTCTTCTTAGAGGAAGAATCTGATGCCTGCTTAACATTATCCTTTTCAGAATTACTCTTATTTTGTGGTTTACTATGTCTGGCTCCCAAATAATCTCTACCTATTGTTGCATAGGTTTCCTCAATAATTTTTGGCAAATCGCGCTACTGTTCTCTCAGAGTCAGGTTTATGAGTCTTTGGTGTACCACCAATGCTGCTGCATTCCCATTAATGTTACGTAACATTATGGCAGATACTGCGGCACAATTGCTATCAGTTTCAATCCCAAATCCAGGGCAGGGGCTGCCCCGTACTCATTTTGGGTCTGTTTAAGCATCTCTGACAAAACAGCTAAGGAGGGTCTACCATGTGTGCTGGTATACACTGAATTAAAGACTGTACCCCGAGTGGCGCAGTCTTCCACTGGAGGATCCATCCCCATTGGCAGACATATGGTGACATTTCTGTGTTTTTCCTGAGGTCCCATATGGGGAAAAAATGCTTAAAGCTGGCTTGTTTTTTGTGCAATCCAGAATTTATTTCTCCCTGTCTGAGAGGAATTTTACCCATGGCTGTGTTGATGGTTTGTGGTGTTATGTGCTCAGTTTAGCCCCAAGTAACGAAGCTGCACATTTTCTTACATTGTGCAATTCAGAGAGGGTATCTCTATGGGGTGATCCTTTGAAAGGTTCAAGCTAAGGGCGGGCAGAGAACTCCGCTCCGCCAGCGGAGTGTGCAGAGACTCCGCTGAGAATGCGGAGTATAGGGCAAATCTCCGACTCCGCAGCGGAGCGGAGTTAGTCAGTGCCCCTGCTAAATTAGCTCCCCGCCTCCACCCCCCCTAATAAAAAATACTTAGAAAGTAATTTAAAAGGAAATAAAGTCACTTACCTGTACTGCGGCGTCCCCGGGCTGCCCTCCTCCTCCTCGCCGTACATCTTGCGAGAATTGCGCATGCGCATTACTCGCAAGATGTACGAGGAGGAGGGCAGCCCGGGGACGCAGCAGTACAGGTAAGTGAACTTTATTTCTTTTTAAATTACTTTTAAAGTATTTTTTATTAGGGGGGTCCATTTGAGGCGGGTGGCGGAGCGGAGCTAGTTGGAGTTCAACTGAGTTTTTGCCCAACTCCGTGGACATCCGCATAGTGGCAATACGTCAGCTCCATCCAGGGTTAGTTCAAGCTTGAACAACCTACAGCCAATGCATTTGATTTACCTACTCAGCTGAGGAGGATTTTCCCTAGCACCACAGACATCTCTGATTAAGAGGTGAGTAGGGGTCTGTGGGTACACAAAAGAAAACTACTCAGGCGATCCATTAAAATAAGAACCCAAGCTAGAATGTTGGCCACGCCATGTGTACGACTTCTACTTTCCGAGATAAAACTGGGCATTGGTTGGACAACATAACCATGAGAACTGTGGAAGACTAATTCCACGCACACAGTTCGGATATGTTGGCCAAAGTCCTGCTAGCTCACAGTGCACCATTTGTACCCCTAACCTTACAAGGCAACAAATGGATGTGCAATCTCAGAACATAACAACCCTGACTTCCCAAGGAAATCATGGTAACAGATCGATAACCCTTTCATTTAGTTACGTATGCATATCCAAAGAGATACACAAGACATGCACAATAAAGCATTTCAATATTTATTGAAGCATTGTGATTCTTGTGTAAAATACTTGTACTGCAATAATTAATAGAAGGAAACAGAATAATGTGATTAGCATCACTAAAATGGTGAAAAAGATAAACAGTTCAACCATTTTGCTGTTTACAGAGAATATGTGCTTGCATACAAGTACTGTAATGTATTGTACTCCTACCTACCGCTGCCTAACTTATCATGTCTAGGGTGAGTGAATCTGCCAAACCCAAGTAGGGTGATCTAACTCCTTATTACCTGTGGGTAAGTGTAATCAGGCTACCTGTCTTGGTGGAGAGCTGGGCAGCATCCCTCGAATGAGGTATAGGGGAATCAGCAGGGCTGGAATTCTGCCATGTTGGTGACCTCTCAGTGCCAGAGAAATGCTCCTCTGCTCCTCTGTCTAAACAAGAGCTCATGCTATATATAACATCATCCCTATTACCATGCCGAAACCCCAGTCAGGCCGCTACTGTTTATTCTATTGTCATAGCTCTGTTGCTGAGTGGCAAAAACAAACAACAATATTTTGCATGATGAACTGAGCCCTTGTACTGAATGCTCAAGGTGTTTGATAGTGTGCTTATGAAGTGGCAGTGTAAGCAAAGTTGAGTTTGAAGAATCTTATCCCACGTGACATTAAGAGCCTCATTTATGATAACTGACGCATCGCTGCGGTAAGGCAGCAATGCGTCACAATAGCCTAATAGCTGTGGTATGTCATTTTCAAACATGTTGGATGCGTCTTATTTATAGTACGGTGCACCATGGTGTAAGGTCCCATGGTACATCAAAAAAATGATGCTTCTGTAGGATGGCTGCCACAGAGAAAACTAATGCATGTGCAGCCAAAGAGATTCTAGGATGCCTTACGGCATGTAAAGCAACACAACTCACCCTAGGATCATGTTGGAGTGCATCATGCATCATAAATCACTTAAAAAGTGACACATTTTCTCTCACCTCAAAACAGAAAGATGGAGCAGGCAGCAGCAGCCAGGGCAACAACTTCAACAAAACCAGCCTCATCCAGGATATCCAGACAGACCGCCAGGAAAAGAGAAAAAGTAAGAGTAATTTTAGTGAGGAAGAGAATCAAATGCTGGTAACAGGTGACAAAGTATGAACAGCAACTCTTTGTCACCTCAAATTGCTATTACGGAAGAAAGATGCCATTTAGCAGTCCGTAGTGGACAAGATTAACAGTGTTAGGCAAGCTAAGATGACAGTGCCAGAGTGCAAGACGCACTGGTATGATTATAAGCGTAAGACCAAGGAGAAACTGTCCACAAACCGGAGGGAAGCCATGTGGACTGGAGTAGGAGAACCTGAGGTGCCGGAATAGCTGACTGCCTTGGAGGAGCAGGTGGCAGCAGTCATCCCAGCACAGTTGGTGGTGTTCCCGGACGGGACAGTGCTGGATATGAGAACTAACAAGACCTTCAGGGTAAGTGGTAGCAAGGGATAATATGGTCACAAATGTCATGCTGAACAGTGCAGCAACCTATGTTTCTGCACTGCACTGCGCTGTGTGCAATGGAAAGGGTAGGAATCTTTCTTATGTACAGTCATACATCACATAAATGTAACGCATACTGCCCAGTTACATGTTTTACAGTTCAGTCCAGCTCTGTCAAGTATTTTATTTCATGTTATATTCCCGGGTTTTGGTGCTTGTAATCACTATTATCTGCTTCTCTCTATTAATCATTGCAGCACATGTATTTTATACAAGAATAACGGTTCAATAAACTAATCTAAAATGATCCACTGTGTATTCTTTGTATCCTTCTCTGAGAATAAATGAGTATCAGTGAGTGAGTGAAAAGTTCTGCACTATTTCCACGATCCTTGAGGGGTCAGGGTTGCCATGTTCAGTGGTTGCCACAAACCATTCGCTCCCTGGTAGTTTAGGGGGACTTACGGTGGCACTATGAGCAGGCTGGTCTATAAGCCAACATATCCTACAGGGGTGTCTGAAATCAGTCTTGGCAACAAGCCCCTAGCTTATGTTGCCCAAACAAATGCACAGATCCTACGGATTAGTAGGAACTACACGACATGGCGCTGCCAATGCTGGTTAGGCTCTTATTTAACGGTTAATCTGAGTAGTTCAGTTGTGCTTTCTCAGAGAGCCCTACCCACATTTAAACCCTGACGTCTGAAGTGAGAAGCCAAACATATCCGCCTCAGCTGAGTAGGCATGCGTTATGTATTGGCTGTGTGTTATTGAAGCTTGGAGGATTAGAAGTTCCCACATTGTCCATACCATATCTCTATAGGTATTGTAACTAAATACTACTTCTCTGACAATGACCAAACAAGCTGAGGATGTTGAAGAGCAGATAGCAGCTTTAAATATTCCAGAAAATTGCAGACAGGCAGTTACTATGAAATTATTACAACATGGCCTCCCGGCAACGGGTGGAGATATTGCCTTAGTGGGTGAGGTACACAAAGCATTCAGAACAGAGGTATTCTACTCAAGGTTTAAATTACCGCCTGCAGGTGCATGTACACAGTTGTTTCACACTTACATTGAAGATAAACCATGTGAACAGTACTTCCCATATGTGGACATAGAAATACAATTTATTTACCAAGAGCATATTAATTGGTTTAAAGGCGCCCTACCCCATACCACAGAGAATGTGAGACGCGGTCCGCTCAGCAAAGAAGGAGCAGCCTGGTCGGTCTTAGCTTCATATACACGACATCCAGACATCGCTACTTTAACTGCAGCAGGAATACATACACTTTATAGAGATTTAGTAAAAATTTACAGAAATCCTACAAAATACATAGGGCCCGATTCACAAAAGTAATCTGAGACAAAATCCTAACTTTACGACTTTCGGTATTCACAATAGGCATTTAGGAGTAGTAAAGTTAGGATTCCTAACTTTACTACTCCTAAACTACGAAAAATCCTAACTTTACGACTTCCGGTATTCACAAAAGGCATTTAGGAGTAGCAAAGTTAGGATTCCTAACCTTACTACTCCTAAACTGAGAAAAATCCTAACTGTACGACTTTCGGTGTTCACAATAGGCATTTAGGAGTAGCAAAGTTAGGATTCCTAACTTTACTACTCCTAAACTGAGAAAAATCCTAACTTTACGACTTTTGGTGTTCACAAAAGACATTTAGGAGTAGCAAAGTTAGGATTCCAACCGCTGAACGCCGTTATGGGAAAGATTTCCACAAAGCTGAGAGCAAATTCTGTTATGTATAACACAGAAAACAGCTCAGCTTAAAGCAGTTTTTCCCCATACAGGCCCGCAGGAAAAACACAGAATACTAACTATTTGCTTGCCAATGGGGATGGCTACCCTGATAGAGGATTTTTATCACTTGGGGTACAATCTTCGCTGCTGTTTATGCCAGAACACATGGTACCCATTCAATAGTAGTTACGCCAGATGTACTGAAACTAATACAGAATGAGTCCGGGGCAGAGCCTGCCCTAGATATGGGGATAAAACTGATGGGCAATTTTGCCCAGATTCCTGCCATTATGTTAAATAACATAAAAGGAGAGGCAGCAGCAGTGGGTATACACCAGCACCTAAGGGAATTCACTCCTGCACAGCAGGAGCAAGAATTGTCTAAGATTATCGAAGATACATATGCTTCGCTTGGTTGAGATTATCTGGGAGACAGACCTGGGAAACCAATAGTTAAGAGCACTTCTGAAAAGGATAACTCTAAGCAAGCACTCAATTCTTCAAAGAAGAAATGGGATAACAAACAAAAAAATAAACAAAATAAAACACAGTCACAGGGTGGGTCTCCTCCACAGGAACACACCGAGAGAAAATACAATTTGAGAAACCATGACAATATTAGGAAGCCTGACAGGTATCAGGATACTGATACAGGTTCCTCTAGTTCCTTTCAAGAGATATCCAAAATTTGTTTGGAGAGAGACGGATAGTCAGATAACACAGATTGTAAGAGCGAGTCAAGCCGAAGAGGGAGACACATCGGACTTCAGACTAAATCGTAAAACAAGAAGATAAACAAAAGACTTCTAAACCTCAATTTAAAACGAAGAAGGTAGCCGGGATTAAAATTAGAAATGCCCTTGCTACTGAGGACTCTTCTACTGAATGGGGAATGGACAGTGACGATGCTAGACAGCGCGGCAGAAGTCACAATAGCTCACCAGAGCCTGATGGATTATCTGGCGGCAGTAGTGCTGAGTGAGCACATCACAGTGGAAACACCTGATACAAGGGTAAGTGTCCCACATCGTTTATATAAAATAACCCTCCAGATGGAAGAGAACATACCCACACAAGTGAAGGGTCTCTTTTGGAAGAACCTGACATATTTTTATATTTTTTTGGCCGAAAAGAATTTGCCACCTGATTTCATAGTGGATTCCCCAATGGAGGAAGAAGTTATTTACCTGCCTTTATCTGACCACGTACCAGATTCAGTTAAAAATTCATACGCGCAGGAGTGGATGTTAGCGCTAGCTCCTGCACTTTACTGAAATCAGGTTAGGTGGGATGATGAGTCACCTCATCACGAAAGCCCATTAAAATTGATTCCTCAACCACAGAGCCAATACCCAATCAAGCACGAAGCAAAGAAACAAGCCAGGGAGATCCTAGATCAACTTGGATACCTGGGTGTGATAGGGAACCTTGCCTATTAATAATCCCTTGTTTCCTGTAATGAAACCTGATAATACATATCATTAAGTATTGGATTATAGACACTTAAATGCATCCACACGTACATTTGCAGTACAAAATGCACATAGTGCTGTGCTAATGAATAACATTGTGCGAAAAAAAAAAAAACAACACTAGATATCTGAAATGGACTTTTCAGCCAAAATATAGCACCTGGGAGCAGATATGTGACAGCATTCTCAGCGCTAGGTTTTCATCGCCGATTTTGTCGATTACCACAGGGATATTAGAATAGCCATGGGCTGTTTTCAGCCAGAGTAACAAAGTTACTTCAAAATTTTGATGAGTAGGCATTGTACTATGCAGATGAAATCTATCTGACGGATGATACATTTATGGAACTCTTGTCTATGGTGAACCACAAAATTCTTGGATTCGCTCACCTGGGATACAAATTTAACTTCAAAAAATCAAAAATTGCCCACCTCAGTGTCCTATTTCTAGGGTACGAGTTGTCAAATGAAGGCAAAAGCCTGGCAGCACAGTTTTTAGAAAAATGTGCATTGCTCCAAACTCCAACTACTCTGAAAAGACTACAATCTATTTTAGGATTTTTGAATTTTTGTAGGAGATACATTTTGGATTACGCAGAAAGGTGAAACCTTTCTGCAACTTAATTAGACCTGATTTCTCATTACATCATTGGACACAGTAACATACAGCTATTCTGACATGATAGCTTCTAAACATTTACATACTCTTATTAACACAACTAACCTGATGATCGGCTTAGTCCCTGGACCAACTGGGTACACTTATATCCCTTTCAATGAAGGCGATACATTCCCTATTGCAAACAAATCACACTTGTACACAAACGCTGAAATGCGTTTTGAACCAACTGAGAAAATGCTCACAGCGGTACAGACTGCTGTAGTGAGAGAGAGAGACCACTAGTGGAGGGGAAATGCATAATTGTCGTGACCCCAGTACCGACCCGAGAGGCAATAACAAAAGCAAGCATCCCAAATGCTAAAGCATTACATCCACAATGGATTCAATTGGCTAACTCTCTTACTGCAACAGATGTAGATCACAGATTTAACTCTACATTACAAACACAAGCATTTTTACAGTATGAACAAGAATATCTTCTGCTGAATTAAATTATGCCTCTAGATCGATATGAATGCATCATTTATACTGATGGTTCTGCCCAGCCAGCCGTAGGAATGAAACAGCAATATTCCACAGCATGCTCAATTGTAAAAGGGAATATGCATGATGGAAAGTTCCGTCCTGGGAAAACACACACTCAGTCCCTAGGAGACTGTACAGCACAGCTGGCAGAACTAAAAGCTCTGATACTGGCACTACAAAATACGGATCATGAATTCCCCACACTAATTGTATGTGATTAATTTTACTGTATCTAGTCCTATAACAAATATTTACATTGTTGGGGTCAGAATGGGTTTAGAGATTTTAAAGGTTGCACAGTAAAGCCCAAGATGCTTTAGGAAAAGGTGGCAAACTGAAAGAATGTCTAACGCGGGCTCATGTCATTCATACGTTGAGGCATCAATGTGTTGGCATTCACGTTGAAGAGAATTCTATGGTGGATTAAGCTGCCAAGGCAACAGTTCGTACTGCTGCCGTTGCTGCGATAACTCGCTCAAGTACAAGGAGAGACGGAACAACCATGGTGGCAGTTAATACCATGCGCAATGGAACAGCCCTGCCAAAAGGCTTTCCGCTCAAGTACTTCTACAAGTTAGACACACAAAACATTCTGTATGCTCAGATTCCAGGAGTGGGTGATAGAGTTATACCAAAAATTGATCGCAGATTAGGACTAATAGTGGCACATGAGGATCTGGGTTCTGCTCAGACAGGGATTACTGCTACAGTTTAATTACTGAAGCACCGCTATTGGTGGCCAAGTCTATCAAAACAGACCAAGGACTTTGTCCTTAAATTCGACATCTGCAAGCAGATGAAAGGCTCCACCATACCACGTCCAGCACAGACACCTCTTTTGATCTAAGACAACCTTTGGTTTGTGTTTATCTGGACCCACTGTGGCCCCTTACAATCAGATGGGGCTTAGAAGTATACCTTGGTGGCAGTGGATTCATGCTCCATATTCTTGTGGGTTTGGCCACAGCGCTCGACTGACACTCGTTCTGTTTTAAAGGATTTGCGAGTCTTTATTGGAACATATCCAATTGGCACACTACATTCCGACTAGGGTCCGGCGTTTAGCTCTTGGGCTTACAAAGAAGCCATGGGAAGTTTTGATGTGGCCTTGTGGTACTCCTCCCCGTACCAACCCAAGGGAAATTAGGTCATTGAGAGGAGAAACCATGACTTAAAGCTAAGCCCGGGTGGAGCAGACGGAGTTGCGCTACATGGAGCTCCACGGAGTTGGGCAAAAACTCCGCTCCGCACCTCCACCACCCTCAATAAATATTTATAAAATAAAAATTTTAATTAAGGTAAATAAAACACACTTACCTTTATCGCGGTGTCACCGTGCTGCCCTCCTCCTCCTCGCCGTGGTCCTGCAGAATCCCCTACGTCAGATGTACATCGTGTAGGACTGCGTGCGCATGCATAGTCCTACCATGATGAACGTCTGACGTAGGGGATTCTGCAGGACCAAGGCAAGGAGGAGGAGGGCAGACCGGAGACGCCACGATAAAGGTAAGTGTGTTTTATTTACCTTAATTTTCATTTTTATTTTAAAGAATATTTATTGAGGGGGGGTGGAGGCGGGAGGGTCCAGGGCTGAACTCCGCTCCGCTGCGGAGTCGGAAGTTTTGCATGAACTTCGTGTTCTCCGCGGAATGCGGAGAATGCAAAAATCCGCAAGCTCCACCAGTGGAGCGGAGGTTCCTGCCCAGGGTTACTTAAAGCAATCCTTAACAGTGAGGGTACTAGGTTCGGGAGGCAGTTGGGTCAATCACCTATGTGGGGTCCAGAGGGCACTTAACAACATGCCAAGAACACCCTATGAATTCCTTTTTGGTGTGAGAATGTGAGTACCAGACCTCGATAGTATCAGCACAGTGATGGCTGAAACACCATTTAACCACAATGAACGTTTGGCTGTTTTACAGGAACTCAATGAACTCTGGGCTTTAAAAAGCAACGTTAAATGCACCACCACTGGGGAAGTGAAGGTAGTCCTGGCAAGACCTGCCTGGGTCCTGAAGATTGGGGACCTGGTCAGAGAAAAGATAGTGGACAAGAAAGAATTTGTGCCATCTTACAGAGCACCTATACCTGTCCTGGCTGTTGAAGGTACCAGAACTGTACTTCTTCTGCCCTTGCCGGCCGCCGAGACAAAAGGTTTGTCTCAATTGATCTGATCAAACCACACTATATGGCCAATTCTCTACTGTAGGCCACGTGGACTCCTGGGCAGCCACCACGCTCCTCACGTTTCAGTACAGGAAGTTAAGATGGAAGCTTTAATAACGACTGAATACGCCACACTCCAAAGAGAAGCTGGACTGCACACAGACACTGCAGTGGCAGGTCTGAGACACACTTTACAAGCTGCTTCTGTGGGTGGCACACATCAGTGCTGCAGGCCCACCAGCAGCATTTGGTTTACCAGCCCTGGGCACACATAGGCCACACTACTAGGTATTCACAGAAGTTAGTAGTCCTAACTTTACTACTCCTAAACTGAGAAAAATCCTAACTTTAAGACTTTCGGTATTCACAGAAGGCATTTAGGAGTCCTAAAGTTAGGGCTACTAACTTCTGTGAATACCGAAATGAGTACGTTCATTCTGTGAATACCAAAATGAGTAAGTGTATTCTGTGAATACCAAAAGTACTAACTTTACGTTTTTGACGTAAGTTAGTTCTGTGAATCAGGCCCTATGAGAGGGTCGAAACGTCGTCGACTTTAACAAAAGAGAGAGCCTGAGAAAAACAAATATTGTCTACTGTGTAAAGCTCCTCCTTTTGACTACTACCAATAACCTGTTCTCCCCGTCCCTTTTCACTTAAAGTTTTTCACCACGTTAGGTTATGGTCACTTCACTGGGGCTCACCAAATTACATATGAATTATTTATAATGTAAATACTTCCTACTTTAGGAAATAATGTTTGTGATAATTATTGTGACAACTAAATTAAACCTTACTCACTTCGGCTGAAGTGAGCACCACTTTGATAGTTTGTTGTGTGGGCTTTTTAAAAAAAAATTCTTGTAAAAAATATGTTTTTTTTTGTGGGTATTATTGCCTTGACCTAGGTTAAATAAGGTCTCATTTTGACTGCTTATGTCTTTTGATTAATTCAAGCAAGTTATACTTTCTTGCTGAAGTTGTATCTTTTTGGTAAATGAGTTCCTTGTGAACATTGTTTTTTGCTCCTGCGGAATGGAACCAAGCATCGCTAATCTAGTGACAGTTAATTCCATAGTGATTTTTTGAACACAAGTACTGTTCCCACCTGCCTGCACAGTTAGGGAGGCAGCGCTATGGCCTTCGATAAATGTTTCCAGCATACAGTTTGATTCTCTGAGTAAACTTAAAGCCATGCTTTTTCAAAAGGATGTGGCCTTAACTTCAGCCAGAGAGACGTTTGATCTTTAGGTGCAAAGTCCTCGTCTGAGGTACAGACACTACTCCACGATAACTTCTTGGTCCTTTTTGGGGAGCTGGTCCATCGTATCTTTAACATGTCTGATATGAAAGGAATAGAGCACTTTTTAAATCTATTAGCTCTGGTTAGCACCTTAAAAAGTGCTCTATTCCTTTCATATCAGACATGTTAAAGATACGATGGACCAGCTCCCCAAAAAGGACCAAGAAGTTATCGTGGAGTAGTGTCTGTACCTCAGACGAGGACTTTGCAACCTAAAGATCAAATGGGAAGCGTTTTTGGAAGGCTACCGCTTGTCCTGCTGCTTGTAGCGGGAATACTGATTTTATTTTATCTACTCCATAATGGACGTCCCAGTTCAACTCGGAATGGAGACAGCACTGCTAGTGCTGCGTTGCCATAAGTGCATGGTACGCTGCTTCAGCACACCTCAGCTTCAAGAACTGAACGAGCATTGGTTCATATCCTTCAGACCTGTCTGGCTTGACTGCATACAACATGTTTTCCACTGTCTGCTTTGCAGCCATGAATGCGTCCTGGATATATGTCTCAGGTCAGAATTGGTTGCACCACCGGACATTGAATACTGATGGACCCCTTAAAGGCCCATGTGTATGGTTGTCCCAAGCATATTTCATTGATGATGAATTAATTCTTAGAGCCGCCCTGGGATGCTTCAGCTCCTAGTGCTGTGAACAACAGCTCTGCAGAAAACTTATGGGATACAATGCCTCCCTCGGCGGCTGCTGCGGGAACTGGATGGAATCACCTTTGCTCCGTAAACCTGCTACGAATTGCCCCTCTAGGATTGTCATCTGCGGTTGTGGGCAACAGCATCTACCACTCAAAACACATAAACAATTGGCTTTTTCTGTGTGGGAAAAATTTGGCCTATTTTTTAAACAAAAATTAAACAAAACAGCTTTTGCTTTCTTTTTCTAGGCACCATGGCTTTTTAGTGCTTGGGATCTCAAATGGTATAAAGAATTAAAAGCTTTTAAATAAATATTTTAAAGGGAAGCCCTTTTTCAGATACTTTTAGGAATAGATTTTTAACATTTTTAAAATGGTCCGGTAGCGTTTTAGATAGTTTTTAGATATCGACCCTTAGTATGAGAAATGGATGTTATATTCCAAGGTTAGGCCCATATAGTGAAGCAGCTTATTTCTTACATTGTCCTCACAATAACATTTCAGCTGTGATCTTTTGCACATATTTGCGTGCACAATAATGTTGGATTAGTTTCTCTGAAACTAAACTTGTTTACACATCTAGCTTCACACAACATTATCGCAATGCCCTGAACATCATGTACAAGGTCTCTTTTCGCACTATGTAGAAATGTCATCTCTATCTTCATCCACTGGGCCACAGGGCTATCTTTATATCCATAACATCACTAATCTATACCCACATCGCAAGGCTGCTTTCTATTGAAATAGATGAGCATCCCGAATAGATTAGTAGAGGAGGCACTTCTGCTGGCTCCGAGGGTCATTGCATGCTGAGAACTCACCACGCAGTGGTCTGACATCTCGTGAGGGGTGTCCAATTCGTGACCCAGATGGGGTCCTTCATTCTATCCCATCACGTAATGGGTTTGGATCGTGCCTTGGGGGGATTCTTAGCTCTATACCTACAAACACTCTAGGTACACTTAGAGTAGGGTTTGCATCGTAGGAGTGCGCTTGATTAATTCCTTGTTTTATATGCCTGCATATGTACACTGTTTTAGCACCATGGTCCTGGTCAGTGTATCTGCTCTCCCCCGCGCATCTCAACCGTTAAGTGCTGTCTTCTGAGCCCTGAGCTCTCCCTCTCTGGGTAAGTGTTCGAGGCCCTCCTCCTAATGCAGGCTCCTGCCTCGGCTGCATCCCTGGTGTTCCAGTGGGAGAGAACTCTGCTCTTCTGTGTTTTGTCTCTTTTGGCTTTTTCTGTGCCCTGTTTTCTCTTTTTGCTCTAACTTGCTCTCTCTTTTTTCTGCTTTCTCTTTCTTTTCTCTTTTAGCTCTCTTTTCTCCTTTGCCCTCTCTCTCCCATTTTTGTGCTCCCCGCTGCTGCCCCGCGCCCCCCTCCAGCGTGTCTTTCCCACTCCCACCTGACCACCCTCCCCCAACCCCTACTTAATGGCAGCCGTTGTGTGGCAAGAAGAGCAAGACCACTGACCTGGTCGGTGTAACTGCTCTCAACCCGCGCAGCTCCACAGTTAAGTGCTGCCTTTTGAGCCCTGAGCTCTCCCTCTCTGGGTAAGTGTTTGAGGCACTCCTCCTAAAGCAGGCTCCTTCCACGGTTGCATCCCTGGTGGTCCAGTGGGGGAGCACTCTGCTCTTCTGCTGTTTCGCCTCTCTTGGCTTTTTCTGTGCCCTGTTTTCTCTTTTTGCTCTGTCTTGCTCGCTCTTTTTTCTGCTTTCTCTCTCTTTTCTCTTTTGTGCTCTCTTTTTTCCTTTGCCCTCTTTCTCCTGTTTTTGCGCTCCCCGCCACAGCTGCCCCCGCGGCCCCACCCCCTCAAGCATGTCTTTCCCACTCCTGCCTCCCAGCTGACCGCCCTCCCCCAGGCCCTTACTTAATAGCTGCCACTGTGGGGCAAGAAAAGCAAGTCCACTGACCTCATCAGTGTAACTGCTCTCGCCCAGCACAGCTCCACCGTTAAGTGCTGCCTTCTGAGCCCTGAGCTCTCCCTCTCTGGGTAAGTGTTCGAGGCCCTCCTCCACCCACAGGCTCCTTCCTGTGCCACATCCCTGGTGGTCCAGTGGGAGAGCACTCTACTCTTCTGCTGTTCATCCTCTCTTAGCTTTTTCTGTGCCCTGTTTTTTCTTTTTGCTCTCTCTTTTTTCTGCTTGCTCTCTCTTTTCTGCTCTCCCCGCCGCTGCTGACCCCGTGGCCCCTCCCCCCTCCCTTAGGTCCTTCCTGCTCACGCCTCTCAGCTGACCGCCCTCCCCTGACCCCTACTTAATGGCGGCCGCTGTGCAGCCATGCTGCTGGCGTGCCGATGGCGCGCCAAAGGCAAGCCCATCTGCACCAATCCGCGACCCGACTGCGAGCAGCGCCAGGGACCCTGGTTGCCCTGCCCCGCCTATGACTCCAGCACCCTCCGCGCTCTCAACCCCGGATGCAGCAACAACTGCCAGCTTTTGACACTGAACAACATCCAAGGCCTGATCTCCTGCTGACACTGCTGCTGCACCTTCACCCACCTCCGGACCACAGCACCAGCCCCCAGCCTACCAGATGGCACCACACACAAACCACTGAACTGCATCCTCCTCAACATGCACTCCCTACACAGGCACGCCATAGAAATCTGGGACCTCCTCAACACCCACACACACAATATCGCGTTCCTCACAGAAACCTGGACCAACGCCAACTCCACACCCGACATTGCAACCGCCATTCCCGACAGATACAACATCTTGAGAAAAGACCACCCCACCCGCCCAGGAGGAGGCATCGCCATTATCCACAAAAGTTCCCTCCGTACAACAACCACTGACCCGGACGACGCCACAACCCCCATGGAACATCCCCACTGCCAGATCGAGACCAACAACAAAATGACTCTCGCGGAACCCTCATCTACAGGCCGCCTGACCCCCATGCTCATTTCACCAACACCAGCGCTGACCTCATCGCACCCAACGCCCTCACCTCCACAGACTACATACTACTCAGAGACCTGTACTTCCACCTGGACAACCACGACAACCCTAACACCACCACCCTCCAAGAGAACCTCGCCAACATAGGACTGAAGCAACTTGTCACCGCCCGACACACAAAGTGGGACACACACTCGACTCCATCTTTGCAGGAGGAAACAGCGTTTCCTACAACCACACCACAAAACGTCTTTGAACGGACCACCACTGCACAGAAAACCCACTGTACACAAACACGCACTCCGCCTCCCCCACAATAGCTGGAACAAAGTCACCAAAGAACAGCTCAACTCTGCCCTCAGTAGCTCTCCACATCCAACGATGCCAGACACCAACACCACGGCAAGCAACCTACACTGCAACAAGTAAGCAAGCTAGTTCACTCCTGCACTCCAAGAATCCAAGCACTCCAGCCAACGACTCAAAATGACATGGAGGAACAGCAAAACCCCAGAAGCAAGCACTGCCTAAAGAACAGCCACTACAGTCCACCACCAACACATCAAATCAACAAAGAAGGACTTCCTCCAAGACAGAATCCTCACCAATGCCCACAACTCCAAAGAACTCTTCTCAATCATCCAGGAATTCGCCAAACCCAGCAGCGGAACAACAGACGTCCCAACCTCCCAAAACCCCTGCAACAGATTCAGCACCTTTTTTAACCTCAAGATTAAGAAGCTCTACGACAATTACAAGAACCAATACCTATGCACTGCTTCAGCCCCCACCCCCAGCAATACCACCCAACAGACCCTACTCACTTGTGCCCCACTGATGACAGAAGACCCCTTAAAGACATGAAGAGCATCCACTCTGAAGCACCCTCAGAACCCTTCAGGCCCATCTCACTGCTTCCTTTTGCAACCAAGGTCATGGAAAAATCCATCAACACTCAGCTTGCAAACTTCATCGAACCCAACAACATCCTGGACATCTCCCAATCTGGATTCCGCAGCAACCACAGCACAGAGACTGCCCTACTTGCTGCCACTGACGACCTCCGCACCCTCCTCGACCAGGGCCAAATTACAGCCCTCATCCTCCTGGACCTCTCAGCTGCCTTCGACACCATCTCCCACCGCACACTAGCCACCAGACTCCATGACGTCGGCATCCGAGGAAAGGCCCTCGACTGGACATGCTCATTCCTCACAGGCAGAACTCAGCTAGTCAGATGCCCACTGTGCCTCTCAGAACCAACAGAGACCAGATGTGGAGTACACGAGGGATCCTCCCTCAACCCCACCCTTTTCAACATCTACATGGCCCCCCTCGCAACCATCGTCAGAAACCACGGGCTCAACATCGTCTCCTATGCCGACGACACCCAGCTCATCCTATCCCTCACAAAGGAACCCAACATCACCAGGCACAACTTACAAGAAGGGATGAAAGTCATCGCCACCTGGATGAAGAAGAGCTGCCTGAAACTCAACTCAGAGAAAACAGAAGTCCTCATCCTGGGCTCCACACCCTCAGCATGGGACGACACTTGTTGGCCCCCCACCCTTGGATACCCCCACACCCCTACAGATCATGCACAAAATCTCGGCATCATACTGGACTCATCTCTTGCTATGAACCGCCAGATCAACACCGTATCCTTTGCCTGCTTCAACACCCTCCACATACTCCAAAAAACATTCAGATGGATCCCCTCCGAATCCAGAAAAATGGTCACGCACGCCCTCATCACTAGCAGACTGGACTACGACAACGCCCTCTATGCTGGAATCAACCAAAAATTCCTTTGCAAGCTCCAGACAGTCCAGAACACCGCAGCCAGACTGATCCTAGACATCCCTCGTCACAACCACATCACCCAACACCTCCACTATCTCCACTGGCTCCCCATCGAAAGAAGAATAACCTTCAAGCTCCTCACGCACGCATACAAGGCCCTCCACAACATCAAACCAGCATACCTAAACAACTACCTTTCTTTCCACGCACCCAAGAGAAATCTCCGATCAGCCTACCTCTCTATGGCCACTATACCGTGCATCTACAAGACCAGAACGGGTGAAATATCCTTCTACCTTGCAGCCAAGACCTGGAATGACCTCCTCCGCCACCTCCGGCAAGACCTGGCTCTTCAAATGACCACAGCACCCAATGGAGCTGCCCCCCCAGCGCCTTGAGACCCTCACAGGTGAGTAGTCGCACTTTACAAACCCCTAACTGATTGATGGATTGATTGATGGTAGAATTATATCTACTATTTATGCTTATGGTGCTAGTAATCATGTTTATCTGCTTCAGTCTATGAATCAGTGTTCAATAAACTCAGAATAAGTGAGCACGAGTGACTGAGCAAAAGGTTCTGTACTTTTTCCACCATCCTTGAGGGGTCAGGGTTGTCATGTTCAGCGGTGTCCAGAAACCATTTGCTCCGTGGTAGATTAGGGGGGCTTACGGTGGCACTGTGAGATAGCCGGTCTATAGGCCAACATATCCTGCTGGGGTGTTCGGAATCAGTCTTGGCACCAAGCCACTAGTTTATGTAGTCCAAACAAATGCGCAGATCTTACGGATT
The DNA here is from genome assembly GCA_963921515.1 of Calotriton arnoldi. Taxonomy (NCBI): domain Eukaryota; kingdom Metazoa; phylum Chordata; class Amphibia; order Caudata; family Salamandridae; genus Calotriton; species Calotriton arnoldi. The sequence goes on along the minus strand of CAWUFW010022760.1, from coordinate 43,216 downwards.
AGTTGGAAGTACACAAAAATATGTGATGTGCAGCACCAGACTAGTGTGACCTTTGTATCCTGGGGATTGTAGTGGAATGTATAACGTGAGTCACCAGAACTACAAAGCAAAAAACATAGACAGGAACAGCACATCATGTATGGATACTTAAACTCTGTCCAACCTGACGTTGACAATGCAGCCCCCCTTGCTGCACCATGAGGCTAGAGTTTCTTACTTGTGTCCATGCAGCAAAATATGGACTATAAAGCAATATACTGGAATGGGGTTGTCAAAGGGTAAACTCCTCACCTGAAAGAGGGGTCAGGTGTGGGCCATGTGAATTATCACCATATAAGAAAATGTGAACAGCCACATTCATAGTCATTAGCATGAAACAACATTGCACGCAGTTGTCCCGATGTTCTGGGTAAGAGCACAAAGGTCTTGCCTGTCATGGTAGAGACCACCCTAACTTCTGCCATATGCAAATTCATAGTGGGGTTGGAGGGGATGAAAGTGGTGCAAACCAGCGGACCATGGCCGTCATTGACGGGAATTAGGGCACCCCTACTCCAAAGTTAAAGGGCAGTAATGCAGCGTATTGATGTAATGCGGTGCATTCCTGTCCTTTCTCCCTGCGCTGGTGTTATTTTGGCCACCATACACCAACGTAGGCACCCTTGCCCCATGGTACAAGGGTTCCTACCTTGCATGCAAGATTGTGTTTTGTGCAGGAAGGGGCCCCTTCTTGCACAGTAACAATCCTAAGAGGCATTTTCCGAATTCTGTGTGTGCTGCACAATGAGATACATATAGAAAGAGGAATAAATAATTTCTCCTTGTTACGCCTCTCCTCACGAGGCATAAGGATTTTGTGCTTCCCAGGTTTCCATGTTTTTGTAAATCTGGTGCAGCGCCAAATCCCATGGGTGTTGTTGAAAACACCCACTGCAACGCCCATAGAAGGCCTCTTGAGTGCAGAGTAAAGTGAGGCAGCGATTTGTACTGCGTTGCCCTACTCAAGGTTTATGAAGCAACTCAAATCCATGCAAGGTACCTATGCGTGGCTTCATAAGTCTGATTCAGAGCCCTGCGTCATGCAGGTACCACTTTTTGTGGTGCAAATGTAATGCAATGCTCTCATAAATAAGCCGCCATGTATGTTTTTAAAAGAATAGGTGGTGTGTGAGCCCGGTGAGCCCCTGGTAGTGCAGTACACTGTAGGTGTTGCTGAGCACATTGAACTGGCACTGTCTGAATGGGGAGACATTGCATGGCACGGAGGTGTGAAGTAATATGTATGCTGCAAGTTAGCCTGAGCAATACATATGCACTGCTGTGTCTGATAGTGTCACACTTGTATCGCAGCTGGGAAGGGATAACAAAGATGAGAGCATTGGTGTACTACCTCCTACATGGGATGTGGACCTGGGTGAAGATGTAGCATGAGTCATGAGGGAGAGGAAAAAGAATTGTCTTACGATGCCACATGTGGCAAAGCAGGAGGATGGGAAACAGAGAATTGTGAAGTGACAGGATGAGCTAGGTTGCCACAACTATGGGCAGGATTTAGGGATGTTTCGAGGGTGAGGTGTATGGGCCTAGTTGTGAGTAATTGCATGCCACAAAATATCATCACTACTAGCATGTGGGGTACAGCTTGACCCATAGCCCTCACGTACAGGCAGCTATGTAGGTCAGTTGGATATGGTGACTCACATTGTTGGTGTTGGTGTCACATGCGAATCAATGTATGATCAGGGTGCAATCAGTGTGTGACAGTAAGTAGAGTTCCTGGGACTAAATGAAAATTGGCAGAGGAGTCATGTACACGTACAAGTGAGCTGGGCTGAGTCAAATGATCTGGGATCATTTGCAGATAAACAAATCTGGCAATGATGAAATGGGGAGAGTGTCAGTGCTAGCAATATACCTAGTATGACTGGGCCTATCCCCTCAGAGTTGGTACACAATGCCCGCTATTTGGAACTACAGAGCCAACTGTGTGTACAATGAAATCACATGAGCATACACAAATATGGTAAGTGCATGCCCTTACACATCCCTGCAGTGAAGCAAGGTTGCTAGCTGTGTAGAGTTGTGTGCATGCATGTAAAATATGACTGCTTGGCCACATGAGTGCACAATGTGCAAGCAGCACAGCACAACAAGGCAGATTTCCGTGGTGTATGTGCAAAAAGCAGGCTGCAGGATCAAATCAAATGCATGACGAAACCAACATCACTTTCTTTGGTGCTGTGGGTTGAGTAGTGGCAAGAGGGAATGCAGGCACTCTGGTGACTTGGTGCAATGTGCACAGTAGTGGTGTCCATACATGAAATCAGATTCAGAATAGCCATCATGAAAAAGAAAGCTAATCATCAAGGCAGATGTGGACCTTCTATTAACTTACCCGGATCTGCAGGCCAGCACGCTATCTAACTGTGTTGCAATGTGTGGTCTGACAAGAAAGGTCACCCTTGTCACACAGTGGTAGTGTGAATAAAGCTGAGATACTGCTATCTGAAAGACAACTAATGTGCAACTTGGCCACAATTCCTACGAGTGACACATGTCCTACACATCATTGTTGAACTCAAAGTTAATGAGAATAAAGTCTGTATGTCATACATTTTACTCATGTCAACATCTAGCATAGATCACCATTAACAGATCTATTTAACTGCAGAGGAAGAAACTACACCTCCTCACCAGCTGCCTGTCCTGGCTGACCAACCTGCTGGCGATGACATCCTGCCCCCCATGGAGGATGACACATTTCGGCAACTCATTGACTCCTTTGGAACACCTTCTCCAGTTTTGGGAGGAGATGATATCATTGCGGGTCTTCAGATAAACCGCTTACATCCAGACATACCTCATCTGCCAGACCAAGCCTAGCCCTGGACTCCGAGGACCCCCAAGTTCTTTCTAACAGCAGGCAGTAGGAGTCCAGCGGCAGCTGGTAGTTGAGGTGAGGGCGGGGATGGAGACCATCACGGGCACCGTAGAGGCTGTCTGTAGGTGCCTCAGTCCCTATGAGCACACTTCTGAGGCAATAAGAGGTGCCTACTCTCCACTCCACAGATTGGAACAGTCTCTGGCTAACATCACTGGTGTCATGAGACAGAGGCAAGAACAACAGCCCAGCCGATGAGATACCGATGAGGTTGCCACCCAGCTATACGTACCATCTTTGAATCTATGGAGCGGAAGCAGGACCCCTATATTGCAACAATGGGTGCCTTCCACCCCAACATTGTTGCTGTGCTGACAGGTCATCAGTTCTTTTTCTGCGCTCTGGTGCCTTCCTTGTTGCCACAGACAAATGCTGCTAAGGACAGGGGAGCCACATCTTCTGCCCCTTATGTGTGTGTGCCTCAGATGCCTCCTGCACCAACACCACCACCCTCAGTGGAGGCCCCACACACATCATAGGATGAAGATGGGGACTTCAACCTTCTCCGGTGGACAAATCCCCACTAACATTTGTTTGTGCCACTTGTCTAGTTTCTCATTGGACCTGTGCTTATGATCATGCCTCCGCCTCCGCCCCTGCCACCTGGTACTGTTTCCTTTTTGCATGCCCACCTGTTGATCTAATCCATTTGTAGAGTGATGATGTGGCCTTCCTTCCCTAATGGCAATTTGGACCTCCTACTCACTGGAATGCTCCTCTCCTCAATATGTCACATGACATATATCCCCCATGGACTCTGTCTGGAAATCCTTTGTCTCTCAAACAATGTTGGGGTAGTTGGTGTAATTACTGCTATTGTGAATTAACCTATGAACACACCTGTAAATGAATGCACCTGCATGTTGTGTGTCTGTTGAAGATAGGACTAACTAGACCATGGTGGATGTACAGACACAAAAGGCACTTCCTACAATCTCTAGGAAAGTGTGCTACAGTCCCTATCACTTTTTCTTGTTGGACAAGGTCAAGCATCATTGACCACACCTGCCATGGCATTAGGTTGCAAATCCCTCTGAACCATTGAACATCATGGTATGATATTAAGCATTAGTACTTTCAGTGCCACACAGTGAAATAGGCCAACTAATCACACAATTGCAGAACTGCACAAAATGGGTCCTGTGATTCAGGTGAGCCACTAACAGATGCTCACACATCCATAGGTATCTTGCTCAGTTCTCATGGCAATGTCATCATGCACATATGACATCCGCAATGCTTCATAATGCATGAACTGAAAATAAGCAGACATTCATGGTCAGGCTCCTTCTGTATGGCATTATATCCATACCATTCAAGGATGTAGAAGCTCAGTGCTTCACCTTGGATATCATAAAGCATCAACTGCAACTACTACGGGCCTTATTTATGGGTTTTTTGCCCTAGGGCAGTGCAGGAGGCCTTGCTGCTGCGCTGCCCTATGGCAAAAGAAAAGGGCGGGAATGTGCCGTATCTATTAGATATGGCGCATTCCTGTCCTTTTCCCCTGCGCACAATGGGCTGCTGTGCGCCAACGCAGGCACATTTGCACCATGGTGCAAGGGTGCCTGAATTAAGGGGATGACTCTTTTTGTGCAGGAAGGTAAACCTTCCTGCACAAAAACAATCACAACATGCTTTTTCCTCTTTCTGTGTGGGCTGCAGAAAGCAGCCCACATAGAAAGAGGAAAAACGAGGAGAATTAAAGATATTTCCCCTTGTTGTGCCTCCCTTACACCTCCCTTGGGGAGGCGTACATTTTTGCCGCTGCCTCAGGCTTGCAATTTCTCGTAAATCTGGGGCAGTGTCAAAAAGCCATGGATGTTGCTGGGAACGCCCACAGCAACACCCATGGAATGCCCAGTTCATACATTTTTCTGCGTGAAATGAGCACATATTTATAAGGCATTGAAAAGCAACGTAACGAGGGACAGATCTGTTTTCTGTGAACATATAGGCTGACATTTATGGGATTTTGGGTAGTGCAGGAAGGCACCTTGCTGCACTGTCCTATGCCAAACTGAGAAGGGCAGGAATGCACAGTATCTATGCAATATGATGCGTTCCTGTCCTTTCACCCTGCGCTGGTGCCATTTCGGCAGCCTTACAACAACATAGACACCTGGTGCCTGGGAGCCTCCGTTTTTCTGCATTATGGGACACCTTACTGCACAGAAACAATCATAAGTGGTGTTTTCCTCTTTCTATGTATGCTGCAGAATGCAGCATACATAGAAAGCAAAAAAAACAAGGAGACAAAAAGAAATTTCTCCTTCTTAAGCCTGACCTTGGGAGGTGTGTGGATTTGGCACTTCCCCAGGTTTATATGATTTAGTACATCTGGGCCAGCATCAAAATTCATGGGTGGTGCATGGAAAAACAGACTACAATGCCCATGAAATGCCTCCTGAGTGCAAAGTAAGGCAACGCAGCTAATTGTGCTGCGTTTCCTCATTCAAGATTTATGAGGCAGCTTAAAGTCACGCAGGGTAGCTTTGGGTTGCTTCATAAATTGGATTGAGATCCCTGCGTCACCCAGGTACCACTTTTCCTGGTGCAAAAATGATGCAGGGCTCTCAAAACATAAGCTCTGTAGTGTATAGCACAGCAGGTATGTTTTACCACCATATTGGTCAGTGAAACTTACAGATGTCATCTGGAGATCCCAAATACTTGCTGCATGTCTGAAAACATGAGGCTGATTTTAGTTGGGACATATGCTTTAGGATCACAACGTGTGTGAATCTGATTCCATTACACCTCTCCTGTCCACTCTTTTTAACAATGGGTGTGTAGCATTAATGCACATCATCTGGCCAAGCTTCCTGCACAAATTGTGACTATAAAAACTGATCCCTGCCTAGACATGCTAAGCAAAACATGTTTCACAGTGCCACGACATACATCGACTCAAGATCTTATTAGGCCTGGGCGGTGAACTTCGCTCCGTTCGCGGAGTTTGCGGAGTTTTCTGCACTCCGCACTCCGCGGAGCTCGCGGAGTGCAGAAAACTTTGCTTCGCGATGTGCAGCAGAGTTTTTTCCCCGCTCGCGATCGCGAACAGTAAGTTCGCGAGCGCGAGCTACCGCTCGGGTAGAATTTCTACCCGAGCGGCAGGAATACCAGCACAAACTGCAGTTCGCACTGCACTCCGCCACTCGCGGAACTTCGCGGAGTTTTTTTTTGTAACTTTGCGGAGTTCCGCGTAGCGAAACTCTGCAAACTACTCTCAGGCCTGGATCTTATGGTTTGTGCCATTTGTTGTTCCAGGTAATGTGTCTCTGTGGAACACATGCAGAGTTTGTGCCTGATGATGCTTACTTTGCCCAAAGCTACATGACTGTAAATGTGCCACTCTAACTACATCTTAAAAGATGTGTACTTACTGTGGGCCTGCTTACATACACAGTCTCAAAAAGCTTTGACCGTGAGCATTCCTAAACAAACTTTAGGCTGGTTCTGTACATAATCACAGACTGACAGCTCAATTATGGCAACTGCGTGTTGATTACCTCCCACCATACATCACAAGCGGTCAGTTCCTTATAGATCTTACACAGACATCAAAATGGTACATACATGTGCTCATCACACTTACTGGTAGCATTGGGGTCTTGGAATGCTTGCCCCTCTCCCCATGAGAATGTAATATGTCCACCTAGGAGACATGAAAGGGCACATTGCATTGTAAAAACAGCTTTTACACGTTAACTTTTTTATTGACAAAACTATAATATCCCTGTATTTCAGAAGTTCACAACCACACTAACATACATATAGCAATTTGCCCATCTCATTGCACACATCTAGTCAATTTGTAGCCCTGAGCAGGTTGGATAGTGGAGTTCAGATGGTACCATCATGTCATGCCTGATGCATGTGTCAAGGATGTGATTGGTTGAATAATGGGGATGTGCAAATACCTTATGGCACCCCAAGGGAGGCAGACCAAGGAGAAATGCCTTGATTTCTCCTTGTTTTGACCTCTTTCCATGTGTGCTGTATTCTGCAGCACACATAGTGAGAGGAGAAAGGGTCACAGGATAGTGTTTGTGCAAGTGGTTGCCCCTTTCAGCACAAACACAATCCAGCATGCAAGAGAGGCACTCTTGCACCATGATGCAAGTGTGCCTATGTTGGCACTAGGCTGCCAAAACAGTACAAGCACAGGAAGAGATTACAGGAATGCCCCATATTGTATAAATACAGTGCATTCCTATACTTGTACATTGGTGTAGGGCAGCCCTACAAGGTAAAAAACTGTGCAGCCCATGCCACATTCATACATGTTCTTTCACAGCCTACTTCCACAGCAAGATCACCCATCTACAACAATTTCAACCTCCAACCCACCATCCTCAACCCCCAACTGCCTCTACCAACCAGCGAATTTCAGCCAAACCATTAATACCGTGTCTCTGCTCGCTGCCCTGACCACCTCAGCCTTCATGTCTTCCTTCTTCTCCGGGGCATCCATCGACCCCTTCCCCACCACCTCTGCAACCTCGTAAAGAACCCAATCAGCACGCTACTTAACAGCATCCTCAAAACCTCCATCTCCACAGCAACCGCCGGAACAGATGGAAACACAGACGTCAGACCCCTCCTAAAGAAAGCCTCCGCCAACACCAGCGGTCTAAAAAATGATCGTCCGATCTACCTGCTCCCCTACCTGGCAAAAGTACTTGAGAAAGCCATCAATCAGCAGCTCACCGATTTTCTGGAACAAAACCACCTACTGGATGCCTCACAATGAGGATTCCGTGCCAACCACAGCACTGATTGCCACCCCAGACAACATCGGAACACTCCTCAACTGCAAAGAAACTGTGGCCCTTATCCTCCTCAACCTCTCCGTGGCATTTGACACGGTCTTCCAAAACACCCTCATCAACTTACTCTACAACTTAGGCATACAGCAAGACCCACAAAATGTATCGCCTCCTTCCTTACAGAATGCACACAAAGCATCTGACTGCCTCCCTTCATCTCCGCCTCCAAAGACATCATATGCGGCATACCACAAGAATCATCCCTCAGTCCCACCCTGTTCAACATCTACATGAACCTCCTCACAGATGTCGTCAGATCCCACGGACTCAACATAATCTCCTACACAGATGACACTCAACTGATCCTCTGGCTCACCGAGGACTCCTCCAACACCAAAACCAGCTTCTGCAACACGATGACCAGTGTACCCAAATGGATGAGAGACAACTGCCTCCAACTCAACTCAGACAAAAATGAAGTACTGATCTTCGTGAAGAAAACCTCCACATGGGACCACAGCTTGTGGCCTGCAGAACTCAGACCCACACTCACACCAACCGACCATACACGCAACCTCGGCATCATCCTCGACAGCCAACCTACAATGAAACAACAATTCAATGCAGTCGCCTCCTCCTGCTTCCACACACTTTACATGCTGCACAGAATCCAACCAACACCAGAAAGAAAGTCACTCAGGCCCTCATCACTAGCTGCCTTGTCTACGGCAAAGCCCTCTATGCCAGCATCTACACCCATCCCGAAGACTCCAGCCCATGTAGAACGCTGCAGCCAGACTCAACTTGGACCTCCCCAAACAAACCCACATCGCCCCCCACCTGAGAGACCTCCACTGGCTCCCAATCCAGAAGAGATGCCAGTTGAAGATCCTCACACAGGCCTACAAAGCCCTCCACGACCTAGGATGTGCCTACATCAACCATCGACTGAACTTTTGCCAACCCTACAGACACCTGCACTCCTCTTCACTCACCCTCGCATACCCCTGCATCCATCACAGCCACAGCAGTGGCCTCTCCTTCTCCTACAGTGCAGTCAAAACGTGAAACGACCTTCCCCTCCATCTCCGTTCAGCCCCCTCACTGGCAGACTTCAGAAAGAGACTCAAGTCCTGGCTCTTCGACAGAGACACAGCGTCCGGATACCCCTAGTGGTGATAGTGTTTCACTTTACAAGTGCTGATTGATTGATTGATTGATTGATTCCAAGTTCCAATATAGCAGTAAAAAACAACTGAAGTACAAATCAGGTGTTGATATTTAGCATTCTGAATAAAGTTACATCACAATATGCCAACAGAACATACATACATACCTACAGGTCCACCAATCTCCATTCCCAGGTAGTCAATGACATCAGCCTCCTTCAAGACAATGTCCTCCCAACTGTGCTTCAATTGGTGGGTTGTGCATCCAATCTTGAAAGTCTGCTCATAGTGCGAGCGCACCCACTCCATTGGTCCTTCTTTTCTTTATGATAGTACACCTGGCTTACCCAGCCACCAGCCGCAAGCATTCGAGGGAGGTAGTTTGATATGAGCCAAATCAGGCCTCCAAGATGTGACTCTGTAAAGTTACACCCCCTCTCAGGCATGATCACACACCTAACAAAAAAATACTAACTTACCCACCAAAATACTGACCCCCTATTTACTATACCTACCCCAAAAGACACAATCCAACTAGACGTACACCCAACAGTGAAATGACAAAAGACTAGACAAAACAATGACACAGGCCAATATATAAATGGGACAGGGACAATAAATAAACAAAACACACACTCATACTATCAAAAGGCACACTCCACTGTCAGACACTCAAAAACAACCTCCTACACCAAGCACAGACTAACAGAGAGTAAGAGAAAGTAACTTCACAATTCCTAGTCTGCAGCCTGCCACATCCAATGCATCACTTACTGCCTTTATCCCACCCTTTTTTCACAAATGCACTATTTTTCTACGCATCCGTACTAAAAAAGCCAATGCATGAATAATGCACAACGCATTTGTGACAAGGCTTATTCAACACAATGGCACTGATGTGCGGTTTACGATCCGAGCAACGTGGGCAATGCGACACGCAAATGGGTTAATGCGTGAGTTCTACCCATGCAACTGGCCTATTGTCTGCAATACACTGTAGTGAATTGTGCAATGCAGGTAAACACACCTTGGGTTCACTTTCCTTGCACCTCTTCTCTTACTTGACAGCGTTGATATCTTAGTGTACCTAGATTTTCACTTGAACAAAGTGCACCTATGTGTGATGTTTAGCCTTTAGCATGGTGAAATATTGAGAGACAATATATTGATATATTGATCAGGATTACACATGCATATATTGATGTGTAGAGACATTTCTACATTTGTATTGCTTTTTCAGTTTGTAGTATATATGGGTGAATGTAGGTAGCTGTGGAGTATGCATTTTATTGGTAACATATGTTGCTTTGTAATGCCTATGCCCTATACTACTGTAATCACCATTATGCCCATTATCTGACTTAATACATTTTTCCTGAACTCCTGCTTTAAGATGTGTTACGCATGCAACACACACTCATGGAAGCACAGGTACTGACAGGTTCAGCCAGTCTACAGTGTTTGTGGCATCCTGCTTGACATTTACCTGCATAGATGTGATAAGTATGGTGTTAGGCCAATATGCCACCTGTGACTGTTGGCCAAACTTAATTTACCACACAAAGCTAGCCAACTTCCACCATGGAATGTTGTGGTACAGACACGTCTGCTGTCTGGGCTTTGTGTCTGACACAATGTGTGTGCCTCATCCACAATGCACTTTGGAACATCTTTTTGCTCAATCTGTTCGTCTATTGTTTGAGCATGACGAGTACAGCTGTAGTAGGCCAAACAATTGCGAAGAATCCAGAGTGCCACTATGAATAATATATCAGTGCATTGCATTACTCAGCGCATGAGAGGTTTCCTTGAGCTTTGCATGTGGGTTGTCATTTACATCAGATGGTAATATGTGCATTTTCTCACAAACGACACCAGGCAAACATGCTAAGCGTCATGACATGTAATTTGGCCTTGACATCTTATCTTTACTTTGATTGTCTTTGTGTCCTGTGTACTGAAGCAGACATAGATGGAGCACTAGGGCTAACAGCATTTTTGGGTTTACAGTAAGATGCACCATCACAGTCACATCCATTCCTGCATGTAACAGTTGCATCCTTGAATTGGGGGAAAATGTGCCTGCATTGGGCCTAGGTGGCCAATCCAGCACTGGCACAGGTCAAGAGTCAAGATTTTTAAGTGTTATGTTACATACCGTGCTTATCTTGCTGTGTGCTTGCTCACAATGATGTGGCATAGGGGGACTATATGTGCTGCACTGTGCGGCCTTGTCCACAATTTGCCCCTCTGTTTACACTCACAAGACAACATGTAAGCTATACTGTGATTGTCATATATAAGCCAGCAACATACATCATGAAGTACATGACACACATTAAGTCATTGCACACTGTTTGGTACTACACTCACTTTGGACTGTGGAAGAGGATTTGTGGCTGAACACACAATCTCTGCATATGCAGACTGTCACACATAGCAATATTTCAGTTGCCAATGTCTCGCACAGGCACACGTGTGCCGCACATGGTGTTATCATGACCACATATATCATAAAACATAATGCAGATCTGGGGTGAGTGTGTCACACAGCATCAGACCTTTTTAATAGGTGAGTAAGCCATCAGTCACCACTGCAGTGAGACATGGTTAAATAGTCCACTGCACTTGTTATGTTATGTTATAGGGAATTTATTGAGCGCACGTCCACCAAAGGTCTCTTGGCGCTGAGTTAAGAGCCACCCCTAAAGTTGTATCTAGCAATAGGCCTGAGTGCAAAGCCAAGTTTTCAGTTTTTTTCTGAAGCACATGTAATCCGTCGTATGCCTAATCTCAATCGGCAAGGAATTCCAGAATTGGGGGCCCAGCATAGAGAGTCATGAGCCACCCATTCTTTTGCACTTAAATCTTGGAATCGTCAGCAAATTCATTTTTGCCGATCTGAGGTTCCGTTTAGGGATGTACGGATGGATCTTCATAGAGATAAATTTGGGGCCCCTGTCGTAGGTACAGCCTGTCTTAAACATGGACCGATGTGCCACGGGAAGCCAATGAAGCTGCTTCATCAGTGGCTTAGTATGGCAGTGTCTCAGTTGTTGGTAAATGATTCTGACAGCTTGATTCTGTATCAGCTGGAGCTTGTATATTTGGTTGGCAGGGAGACCTATTCCTCAGCTGATAAAAGCAGGATGACGTAACCATGTTTATCTGGGATTGCATAGAGAGGTTAGTGTCATTTTGAATGCCGAGGCTCTTTACAGAATTCTTAGGGATAGGTGTAGTTCCTAATGCATCCGGCCAGTGTGTAGAAGTCCAATGGTGTAGTCTGTTGTTGGAAATGACTATCTCTGTTTTATCAGAGTTCAATTTAAGGTGGTTGTGGTTCATCCAGTCTTTGATGAATAACACAGTGTTTTGAAAAAATGCCTTGGAGTCCTCCGTCTCGTCAATTGAGAAAATCAATTGCATGTCATCTGCATAATTGTAGATCTTGACCTTCCTTTGTTGGAGGGAATGGATCAAGGGGCGAATATATAGGTTAAACAGGTGGGGGGACAGGGAGGAGCCCTGTGGTACCCCACAGGTGGTGGTAACACTGGCAGAGCTGTAGGGTGCAAGCCTGACTGATTGGGTGCGGTCCCTCAGAAGGGATTTCATCCATTCTAAGGCAGTTCCTCTCAGACCTGCCGCCGCCATTCTATCCATTAATATCGTATGATCCACGGTATCGAATGCCGCCGACAGGTCGAGCAGGACCAATGCCTGCGTGAACCCTCTGTCTGTCCCCTCCTTCAGGTCGTCCACAACGCTTAGGATGACTGATTCAGTCGAGTGAGATGGCCAAAAACCTGCTTGGTGGGAGTCTAAGAATTTGGGGGCATATTAGCAAGACCCACGTTAAAATTATCGCCGTTTTAGCGGCAGGAAACTGCCGCTAAAACGGCGATAATGGGCTTGCTAATATGCGTTATAGAATTCAATAGAAGCCCAGGTTAGATGTCCTGCACATCTAACCTGGGCTTCTATTGGAATTCCATAGCGCATATTAGCAAGCCCATTATCGCCGTTTTAGCGGCAGTTTCCTGCCGCTAAAACGGCGATAATTTTAACGAGGTTCTTGCTAATATGCCCCTTGGTCTCTTCAATGAAGGCACAGAGAAGTTTAGCTACATGTGCTTCAATAATTTTTGCTGGATATGGGAGAAGCGAGATGGGTCTATAGTTGGCCAATTGTCGGGGATCCACACTGGCTTTCTTTTGAAGCAGGATTAGGACTGCGTCTTTAAAAGTACGCTGAACCACACCATGCTCAAGTGACAGATTGAGCAGTGAAAGGGTGGTATGTGGGAAGCTGGTGAATATGTCTTTTTGTATTGCAGGGGGGCAAGGGTCTTTGGGTGAGCCAGATTTTACTTTATTTGTCAATTCTGTGAGACGATCATAATTTATGCCTTGGAAGGTAGATATTATTACTGAATTGATGTATTGCTGTTGTGAATTCCAGTTCTGTGGACTAGGGATAATGGAGTCTTGTATTATCTTAATTTTGTTCACAAAAAAACCATTCAAGTCATCACATAAAGCCTGAGAGGAAGTGATAGCAGGTGTTATACGGTCTGGGTTATATCGTTTCTTAACTATATTAAAGATGTCTTTAGTTTTGTTTTCCGAGCTTAAGACTTTGCTTGTAAAAAGGCTTTTTTGCCTCTAGAATGGCTGCTTTATAGTCTGTCGGAGCTTTTACATATGTTTCCCTTGTTTCTGGTGCATAAGTTCTCCGCCATTTCCGTTCAGCCTGGCGGGTTTTTAATTTTTCTAGTTTCAGCTCTGTGGAGAACCACTTGGAAGCCTCATGTCACCTCAACCAACTGGCTTTGCTTTGTAATGGGGCATGTATCTCACTCGCCTTTAGTTGCCAGTTTGTAATGGCTGTCTCGTACTTATCAACATTGTCTATTCTTGGCGGTAGATTAGATGCCAGGGTATTGTGAAAATCTGACAACTTGATACGATTCCAGTTCCTAGTCAGTTATTTAGGGCCCGCTGAGGGTTTGGCTAATGATAGACCACTTAAGGTAAAATGTATTAGATAGTGGTCTGACCAGACACATGGCTTAACTGTTAAGCTCTGGACCGAGAGATTAGTGGTCCATAACTGGTCAAGTGCATGACCTTTATTATGTGTAGGCTCGTGTATGTGTCCCTCTAGGTTCAGATTTTTTAGCAAGTCTGTGAGTTCCTTGGAGCCCTTGCTCCCCTCTTCCTCATTTGCCCAATAATTCAGGTCTCCCACCAACAAGATTTTTGCATAGTCTATGGTTAAGGGTGCAAGATAATTTGCTAGTTCTTTGGTGAATTCCCCCATCACAATAGGAGGCCTATAGATCAGAACACACACCAGTGTGGACGTGGGAGGGTCCAATTTTAGAGTAAGGCTATCCACTGATGCAACTTCTAGGGGGGAGATGGCGGTGAAGGGGAAGTGCTTTTTGACCGCTGCTGCTACCCCTCCTCCTCTTTTGATGTTCAATTTCCAAGATGCTGCCATTTACACATGATCTGTATCTTACTCCTGTCAACTTTAGTAGCACTGTATAGACTCTGAGGGCAGCCTTTGTGTGTGCTTTCTGGTCCAAGGATGGTGCATTCCCTGGTACAGGCATATGAAACGGCACACACTGAACTAACGTTTCACCGTTGGGTGGATAGTATATTTGTGATCCACTCAACAATGCAGTTGTCCACTCAGGTCAGAGTTACACAACTATTGCCATACTAGGGTAAGTTCATATCTAAATCACTCCATCTTACCATGTGCAATGAGTTGTGTGTATTCACATGCATTTTTGTCTGACTTTTGATCCAAGTAGAATCCCGCTCTTGACATCTCACTATCCTTCAGGTGTTCAGATGTTTGCACATAACCTATCTTTATTTTTTTTCATTTATTGAGTTTTATATAGCACAAACTTGACCCAAGGGCATCAGAGCGCTTCACAGAGTTAGTGCTCTAGCCATTTACGCACTGTACAATGTCATCTGATGGTGTTGTATTTTTAAGCCCTTTGGTGCTCATTGCATTGCTCAGCAATGCATGGCAGGAGCGGCTATCATCGACTGTACCATGATGAGGTATGTGTGACATTGTAGGCAGGGAATAATTCACATGAGCTTTGTTTTGTGATAAGCCACACATGCATGTTTGCATTCTTTCCAAGTGGCTGCTTTTACATCCGTGAATGACAGTGGGCCTTTGTACATGTAAGTTGTCACTCATGATTTTTGATGGTATCTGCAATGCCATGAGTTCCGGCAAAACGCTGCTAATCACCATGAAACATATTGTTGAGACATACTGCAATGTGCGGTTATTCTCAGGTATGGCAGTTTGTGGTTTATATTCCTAACTTCACTCTGTAGCATATGTTGTACACTTTGCTGTTGCACAACACATCAAGACTGTTCAGCTCTCCACTGCTCAAGTGCAAGGGGAGAGTAATGATCAATTTGGATTATGAAATGTGGCATGGCTGGGCTGTCCCTTTCATGCAGTACACAGCTTCATATAGCAGTTCTGTATGTGTGCAAATGATAGATGTGAGGCATGGCACAATGTTGGTGTCAACATGTCTGATGACACAATAGTTACATTTTGAAGCCTACTTCTAATTGATGAGAGGTGGTGAGTTGATGTTTACTGGGACTGTGCCATACACACAAACACACATGATGGTTGCAAGCTTATATTTACATGTTGAACCTTCGTATTTTGTTAGGACATTCTGTCTGTCAAAGTACATGTAAATCAAGTGAAGACATTTTGCACAATGTTGGTGTGGCACCTATTCCCAGTCACTGTATGTTGTATCTCTTCTCCATCCTTATCCTCATCCTCCATTGAGTCCTTCTCATCAGGGTCCATGTCCCATGGGACATTTTGTCTGGACACAGATGTTGTGGAAATGGCACAAATTAGAATGATCTTGAAGACCATAGGGGGCAAGTATAGCAAAGCATCTGAACTGGGACTTCAGCACTCCAAAGCTTTTCTCAACAAGTTTCCGGGTCTTGGTCGGTGCCTGATTGTAGTTTAATGTACACATCAGTATGGGGATGAGCTATTGGGGTTATGACCCATGGCTGGAGACCATATATTTGGTCAGCTCAAAGTTAAACAGTAATTACAACTTTCAATGAATGCATTTGTCCTCTGTTACAGCTACATTCATGTCCATGTGTGTTATGTGTACTGAATGACAAATTTCTAACGATGATTCACAAAATGTGTTACTTGTACAGTTGGCCACAGATTTACACATCTCTTCCAATTATCTGTGTAATAACTTATGTGGAGCAGGGCCTGATTGTACATTTCTACATGCTGACTTTCATGTTTTTTCCAGTTGCTTACTGTGATGGGAATTTAGAGATGTTCCTAATCACTCAATGTTATGTGCACTCACTACGTATGTGAAGTGTCAGTTTATTGATCAGATATTTGCTTTTGTATATTGAGATGTTAACCTGAGTACACTGTGGTGCCTTGTTGAAGTTGGATTTATTCTATGCCAATGACTGATGATTGACATGTTTGGCTGCATTGTGTTAGACTTATTAAGTTTCTATGTGCTGGATTCATATGCTTTTCTTTTGGGCTACTTAGGCCACAGAACAGGTGAACCTTCACATTGGTTACATGGGTCAGTGCGTCAGTCAAGCTACGTGTATGTGTGTACGTAGACTGTCAGTTTTGCTGAGACATATGAGTTCATATTTTTTTACTGTTTGTCTCACAGTGTTATCCAGTATTGACATTTACTCATGTCTGGGGCTTACACTGACATGGCATGCCACATATGAGGTGAAGGTAAGGCCCAATGATGACACAATGGACCATAAGTACCCCAGTGGTTAAAACATAACACTGAGGAAAGTGGTCAGTGAGGGCATTATTATTTTCTAATGAAGATACTCTAGAAACCACAGAGGTTGGTGTGGGAGCATTCCTTGTGATTACCCTTAAGTTGAGCGACAGAAGCAGAGTGCATCTTGCGTGAAGACGCTTCTACCTCCCTCCTTTTATTTCATTAATGCCGCACATTGCCTTTCTACATACTTTCTCCTGTGTTGCTCCAATAACTTTGATCAACATAGATTTAGACAGCCCTATTTGACACACTTGCTCATGTCCACAGTATTTGTTCTCACATCACTGACCTTGTTGACCTTTGAGTTATACCAATAGTTGATATGCCATAGAAGACACACTGATCTCAGACTCATGTTGGCGTGTCTGTCATGCCACATGGTATCATTAGTGATTGGTTACACAGTCCAGTTGATGTGGTTCCATCTATCCACACACAGTGAACTGACACATTGCTATTCACTGACGTTCTGTCGCAACTGCCATTGACCGATTAGTAAGTGCATGATAATGTGGGACATCATTGTGTACACATTCCAGTGCGTTGTTCCCACTTTGTGCACATTACACTGTGGCCCTGATATTTGGGAAAGTGGCACTGTGCAGTGTGGCAACTCACCTGTCTGCACTGCACTGCATCACTAAGTAAGAGTGCCAGCATTGACACTAGACAGCCCAACAGGCGCCTGTGCAGGGATAAAGGACAGGTATGCTTCGTATTGCATTAATGAGGTGCATTCCTGCCCTTTCAATTAGGCGTAGGGCAGCACAGCAAACTGACTTGCTGCACTGCTCTATGCCAAAATCCCAAATATGAGGGCCTCAGAGTGCCGCCCGTAGATGTAACTGTGCCACAGAATCCAGAACACATAGGTAGTGGGAGTTACTTCAGTTGTTTTTCCTTGTTACACATCACCTTAGAAGACCTTTTTAATTGTTACATTTAAATGTTTTGCTGGCATGAGATACATGTCATGCCTCATGAACCATGGGAGTTGCATGGAGACACCCCCACAATGCCCATGGAACCCCTTCCTTGCACACAGTGAAGGTCCACTGCAGTTTGTCCAGTGTTTCATTGCTTGAGGCCTTTAAGACATTCATAGAAACAGAAAGTGTCTTAATATGTGTGACTCAGGGATTTGCTTTACATGTGTACAATGATGCATAGTGCATGTATGAAGCAGACCCCTCATACATATAGCCCTATCTCCATCAACAGACACACAGATGGCTAATTTGTAATACATTTTTGAATGCTATTTGTTCTGCTATATACTTCAGATTTGCTTACCAATAAGGAGGTCATTCCCATATTGCCCATTCAGGAAGTGCTCCATAGTGCAGTGCCTAATGATTTAGGCATCATGTGTATTCCCTGGGTATTTTGCCAGCACATTGGTGAACATCCCCCGATAGTCCACGATGGCCTGGACGTCGATGCAGTAGGTGTGCTTCCTCCCGTACAGGTGTGATGTTTTTGTAGGGGGTACCAGTTGCACATGTGTGTAATTGATGGCTCCTAGCACATATGGAAATCCAGCAATGGCATAGAAACATTGCTTGGTGTCCACCTGATGTTGCTGGGGAAGAGGAGGTACTGGGGTGGCATCCAGAGCAGTGGGTAGGAAGGTGGAAAAAGATGGCTGTTATAATCCAGCCACTCCCGCCGTTGTGATAAGGAATGAACCAGATGCAAGCATGTGCAAGACAGCCATCAGCTTGACCTGCGAGGGATATTGGTGGGCCTGGCAGTTGCTGGCTGGTGCCTTAGCGCTATCTGGTTCAGCAATTCTATTATGGACTCCTTCATGAGTCTGTAGTATGTGATAACCTCATCCTCTCTGAGGTCAATGAGGGAAGTCTGCTGGTGAAAAATGCGCTCCCTTCTCTCTGCTAAATGAGCACTTCCAAGGTGTAATGAAGCTTGCAAAAGTGTTTTGTGTGGCTTGTATTTATGTACCAGAGCCAATGCATCATTCCTTACGCCTAGGTTGACGTTGTGCAGGAATTTTTATGCATTTCAGGCTCTGCGCAACACTTGATGATGATGCGTCACACATTGACAAAACCATAAATAGCACTGAGTCGGTTTTGTTGTGGATTTTACAATGGAACGCCTACCGTGAATATATTTTTCACTGCATGACACAGCTGGTTCTGACACAGGTACATTCCAATGCAGGCCTTCCAAAGCTGATGCCTTTGGTCACATGCGCCTATTTTTTAAATATTAAGTACTGTCTACACTGCCATCCCGTCAAAAAGAGTGACGCAAACGCAGCACAGGCCTCTCATACATAAGCCCCTTGGGCCTCATTTATGGCATAGGGCAGTGCAGCAAGGCACCTTGCTGAGCTGCCCTACACCAAAGTGAAAGGTCAGGAATGCACCGTATTTAAGCAACATGGTGCATTCCTGTTCTTTCTGCCTACACTGGCATTGTTTTGGCAGCCTAGCGCCAACATAGGCACCTCTGTTTCAGGCAGAATTATTTTTGTGTAGGAAGGGACACCTTCCTGCACAAAAAGAATCCTACAAGGCGTTTTCCTCTTTCTATGTGTGCTCCAGAATGCAGCACACAAGGAAAGATGAAAAAACGAGAAGAAATGAGCATATTTCTCCTCGTTACGCCTCACCTTAGGAGGTGTATGGATTTGACGCTTCCCCAGGTTTACATCACTTTGTAAATCTGGGGTAGCATCAAATTCCATGGGTGTTGCTTGGGAAAACGCACCACAATGCTCATGGAACACCTCCTTGGCGCAGAGTAAGGCAACGCAGCGATTTGAGCTGTGTCGCCTTACTCATGATTAATAAGGTCACTCAAAGCCATGCAGGGTCGCTTTACATGGCTTCATAAATCATTATGAGAGCCCTGCGTCATGCATGTACCACTTTACGTGGTGCAAAAGTGATGCAGGGTCTCATAAATAAGCCCTAGGCTATTGAAATCTTAACATTAAGGTTTTGGGATAGGAAAATGCTTACAACGAAGGTGTATGTCAGAGAACATATTGTATGATAACTTAAAAATCCACATACTTCCAACAACAAGGAAATAGTAACTTTCCTCCCAGTATAAACAGATATATGTTGGGAATGAGGACCATTATAATTTAAAACATGGCCTTAAATGATATTTTTCACAGTTGCTTTTATTTAAATGAAAAGCAGAGTTGATCACTGCAGTGTTTTTACTACATACCTGTTACTTACCAGCCTACGTTGTTTTATAGCCAACTTTTCACTGCGAATTAGCTTTTCTATTTACTTGCCAAACCACTCCTATTCTTTCACATATGACTTTTCCTAGTGTGGCAAATACGTTCCTAGCAATTTGTTTCCCACTCAGAGCTATATTGGAGAAAACCCATTAATATGTATATGCAGTAATTGTGTTTTCTAATTTGCATTTTTTTTGTTTTTCCCATTCTCGTTCAGTAAGCATAAGCAATTAATACGATTCAAGTAAAACAAAACCTTGTAAACCATTTTTATGATAACAGTGTTAATTAGAACAAAAAAGTGTCAAAAACCAAATGCGTTCATGAATAATAAATCACACCAATTATGAATTCCAGGACACACATAACTGATGATTTTCGCAGATTCAAGGTGAGATGCTTTATTAAACTGTAATAAGAACAAATGTAAATAGAATATATGTAACGTTAGGGTTTATTCCATGGATGGAAATACATATTCTAGATTGTTTTTGAAGAGCAAATTTGGAAATACATATATTCTTTTGCTCATAAAATAACTATCTCTCTGTGGCGGATACTTAACAAGGTCATTGGTAGTATTCCACCCTATTTGTGGTTGACACAAGTGTGGAGATAAGAAACCTGTAAATAGTCCTGTCATACACTGCTCTGTGGGTGTTCTTGAAACTCATTTTAGCAGATGGAGTGTTTTTTTATGTGATGCTGACACTGTGCATGTGTGGGCCACACCTCTGTCGGCCTACCATCATGTAGTGCATGGCAGTGATGGCTCTTACCGAAATCTATTGCACTGCAGGTGCACCCATTGCCACCGATTTTAATATTCCCACTGGCACACACTACCTAGCCAGGGAAAGGATGAGAGGTTATTAATTTGCAGGGGGTTTCCTTCACTTCTCCCCTGATCCAACCCCTAACATTACATCACAATGTGAGATGGGCTTAGCAAAGATCAGTAACCCCATTCACTGTGGCAAGATGTGGAAAGGTATGTTATTAGAAGATAGGTTTCTAGTCCTACCCTCCTAAGCATTGCGTTTTGCATGAGTAGATGTACTCATGTGTATCTTGTTTATTACACCTTAGTGAAAGTCTATTTTTTTTTTTTTAATATTAGCTATTTCCAAGTATAGCTTTAAATACACCTAAGTGTGGAGACACCTGAGGCTGATTTTATAAATACTGCTACTTGATTTTCACATATAGGTGGAGGTCTCTGCCAACTTTGGAAAAGTATGGGAACAAGATAAAATGTTATTCCTTTAAAAAAATATTTTCAAATATTTTAATATTAAATATAAATGTAAATTAATTGAAAGGTGAAAATATACTCTTTGAATTACATCTGTATTGAATCAGTAATTCAAATTTAATTTACAAATATTTCATAAAAAATACCTTAAGTTTAGTTTTTAATTTACTATCATATTTTTAAATAGTCCAATTATTTACAATTTTCTAACATTAAGATAGATAGATAGAGAGATAGATACACAGATAGATAGATAATCATTTATATTTAGATAAATCCTTTATTTAACATCATTTCTGAGTGAGCTGGAGTACAATTACCACTGGTTTGGGTTGTTTCTGGCTGTAGTAACTTTAAAAGTGTAGTTTCTGAATAACAGCGGGCTTACTGTTTTGTGAAAGAGTGTTTGTATTTGTATGTCCATCCCTAAATACCTCCTTATCCCTTCTGAACCCAATTGTGGCTGGTGACTCTCAAAAATGGTGGGGCATGCATATGATATTTGCTGCTGATCCATTAACATACTTTATTTTTGCAATCTGCGCAAACTCAACCCAACAGTATTGGAGCACTTTGCATGAGTTCTAGTTATATTACTCAAGACATAATATAATAAAAAATAATCATCCTACCGCTGCGACAATCTTCTTCTTTATACACACGTGAGCCGACTCTTTAAAATCCACCACACGATGCTGCCTGGCTGTTTTGAAGACCTGAACATGCCGGGTATGTGGAAACTAGCACCACGCACCTCAGTCAATGAACATACTGCTCTCATGCTGCCGTGAGAGATAACTCCATGATGACCCGCCCCATAAACGAGAACAGTAATGGACTTGAGATAAACAAAGAATGTATATGTGGGATGTAATGGCTCGCAGGCAGGGGTCTAGGCTCCTACAACCCTATGGAGAAACTGCCCCTGCCTGTACCCCACTAATTTAGGTATTCCCCATTTTTCAGCCAGGAGCACTGCTCCCTCCAACATCTACTACAAAAACATAGAAAGTATAGGATTGCTAGAGATATATGCAGCTAAGTTTTGAAATCCATGTTATGGCATATAATTATTACTACTGTAGTACTACTAAACACACTGTAAAATGCAGTTTGTGATTCAGACCCCATTTGTCTTCTCTCATGCATGTATAGTACTGGTGCTGCTTGCAGTTTTCACTGTAGCAAGCCATGCGCCAGAACAGCATGCCAAAAGCAAACTGGCTTACGGATGAGTGGTCCTTGGGAGACAGCTTCAGGGGCTAGGACCGAGAAGAGTATGCATTTTCTTTAATTTGTTTTACGTGCAAGATCTCCTTTGTGTGCTGTTTCAGAGTTCATTGACACTTTGGGATCTCCGTTAAAGTTACATTCTTGTACAACATGGGAGGAATTATTTACCTGAAAACATCTGTTCACAAGACAAGAAAAAGTCAAACTGTATGAGTCTATATGAGTCTGTTGCGAAGAATTACAGTCACCTGTTTAAGAATGAAATGTATGCAACATGTGATGCAATGCTCTTGATTTTTGGAAGCACAGTTTACTTAACTAGTGAGAATTTTGTAAACAATATCACATATGTGTGGCTTATGATTACTGCTCCAAAATCTGCATAGAAGCTTTTTTGACATTGCTGTCATTAATCATAACTCCTGCTAAATGCCTTCTTATTTGCAATCAATGTAACATGTGAGGCTCTTCTTCCATCAGAGTGAATAAAATCTTTCTAACCTGGGGGATAGCTCTGGTCTCTAAGGTCTAAGACGTACAATCATTGTAAGTTTTTAGTGACTCATCGTGCACTTTCAATGAAAATCTCAGCCACTGTAAGAAAGTTAACTATATTTTGGGAAGGATGGCAGTCTACCACAAGTAAAGTCACTGACTTGTTAGGTCCAATCAAAGATTTCAGTAATTTAACTAGGCACGGGCAGACTTTTAATTTTGCTCATAGAATTGGAGAAAGTTGTTGAGTCACCGTTACTGTTGTAACGCGGAATTCCCTCCAAATTCCAGCAATCGCCGCGTGGCAGTATTTTTTTCCTGTTAAAGCAATGCAATGACAACAGTAACAACAAGAGGCTTCAGAATGGGAGCTGGCGAGTGTGAGCAAGATTTGACATCCCCTAGTCATGAGTGGTTGCGATCAGAGGGCTGCTTCTCAAGTCAATTTCCTACTTTAGCTACAGCAAAATTAACTAAAAAATAGTTTTTGGAGTAGGTATTCTACCCAAACGGATGGTTCTGGAAGTTTTTCAGTACAAAACATATTTTATATTTTACTTTATTTTTTAACAGGAAGGAAGTGCCAAAGAGACTGCAACTTCCATTTCCTGTCCAGATGGCTTTTTGTTTTGATTTGTGTGTAATCCCTGCCTATTGGATATTATTTTTTTTGTGAGAAATCAAGTATGTAAAAAAACTTTTGGATACGTTTGTTGTTTGATGGAGGGGATGAACCATTATTCTTTTACCTTTTTTGTTTTTCTTAATTTTTTTAATTGCTTGTGAGTGGCCTAGAGTTGTAGTGGGGGAAGTAAGGGATAAAGTTAGCACATTTGGGGGAGGACTGGGGCCCTGTTTTTAAGTACTTTTTCTCCATTTTCTTCTGTGTTGTTTGTTAATTTTGCACTATTTTGCTCATTTCTGTGTCTGGGGCCTAGTCTGTCCATGGGCCACGGGCAGTCAGCACTAGGCATTGTGTGCATTTTAATAAACATTTTCTGTACTATATGATTTTTAAAAACATCTATTGATTTATGGATCGCTTTGGATTAAATGCAAAATGTGTTTTTGGGGATTTTATATTTTTCTGCAAAATGCTAAAGTGTGTTTTGGTGGGTTAATTTTTGATGTCTTTGGATGTTTGTGGTTGTGGAATTTTTAAAGTTGATTTAATTTTCATTTTTGGCATTGCTGAATTAATGATAGTGTTTTCTTCTTTGTTTACCATGCCTTCTTGCTTTGCTGGTCAAGTAGGCATTTTTGTGTGGCTAGTGTCTGTGTGTGTCTGTATGTGTGTGTCTGTATGTGTGTGTGTGTAGGTTTGTGTTACTATCCTTGTGGAGACTTGGGTGTAATAACACACTCACGCTGTGGGGACTGATTGCACTGTGGGGAACTGAACTCAGGTCACCACAAGGCAATGTCCTTTAAATAATAAAAAAAATACTTCAGGAACATCTGTGTCAATTTTTACAACTTTTTGAAAAATTGCCTTGTGGGGACCTGTGTTTCATAAAGTGTGTTTATTTTTTTGCTCAGGTCTGACCCTGTATAAAGGAGGCAGTACTGCAATCTTAAACACACTATGCATTTAAACACATTTTGTTCACCAGGAACACATGCTAGCAGCAGAAAGCACAGACATTTCAAAGGAAAAGCTGCATAACCCTGTGTTAAAAAAATATTTTTCATGCAAAGTAACTTGTTCCCTCTTTTTCAAAGTAAAACTTTATTTACATGAAGCTTTTGAATTCAGACTATCTGTGTCTAAAATTGTTACTGGTTTTATAAACATTGCTGTAAGCTTTTGGGTCTGTCTCAAATTCCAGATTACTTCACGATTTCAATTTGACCCATATCTGCAATTAAAGAATGATGGTGCACTACACTGTGGTACAACATAAACTGATCTGATAATTTTTTGCAAATACGTTAGAGGCATGTTAATGCTTCTATCAGAAATTCAGAGCCTTTATGTTGCATTGTCTTTGATTATATAATAATATGCAATATGGAATACGTTGTTAAGATGATGGATGGATGAGTGAGTGACTACAGTTGCATTGTGCTAATGGCTATGTTCTCGCGGACACCGAACTGTAGTAATGTTATGCCCACAGCATGGGAACGTTTAATTTGAAAAGAAAAGTCATGTTCCTAAAACATTGGTGACGTTCCCATCCTAAACCTTAAAAATACCCATACCACCGAAATACCCACACCCACCCTACCCTTACCACCCACATATCCTTACCCACCCTAACTCCTAAAAATACCTTTGCCACCCAAATATCCTTAACCCACCCTAAAAATACCCTTACCACCCAAATAGCCCCACTCATCCTAAAACCTAAAAATGCCCTTACCACTCAAATACCCTTACCCACACTATGGGGTCGATTCCGATTCGGGCCGGAAATCTCTCCGACCGAGCCGGACCCGGAGAGATTTCCGACCGAATCGGACCCGTGCAGTCCGACCGAACGAGTCCGATGCATTCGTATGCCACCGGACACGAGTCGGTCGGACTCCCATTGAACTCAATGGGAGCCGGTCGTACAACGCGTACGCGGGCTCCCATTGCCT
Source organism: Calotriton arnoldi (assembly GCA_963921515.1). Taxonomy (NCBI): domain Eukaryota; kingdom Metazoa; phylum Chordata; class Amphibia; order Caudata; family Salamandridae; genus Calotriton; species Calotriton arnoldi. The sequence continues at coordinate 17,650 of CAWUFW010022760.1, read as the reverse complement.
CAATGGGTGCGAGGCGGACAAGGGCGCCCCTACAGCGAGTACGCCGCGGAGCGCTCGCGGCGTACACGCACAGGTAGGGGGACCCATGGGTCCCCCCTGTGTGCGCCTCGCACGGGTACGCGTACAGGGGGGTCCGACACGGACCCCCAAAGTACGGCTCCGACAGCGAGTTCGAGTCGGACGGCGCGAGTCGGTCGGAGCGGTCGAGGTGCGCATCGTACTTACCCGGCCGGAAAACGTCTCCATTGCGCGGTGCGAATCGGGTCCGAGCGAGTCGGTCGGAGCGGTACGATCCGGGTACGAGTCGGTCGGAGCGGTCGGGTCGCCCGGACGAGTCGGTCGGCGACTCGCATCGTACTCGCTCGGCCGGACCCGCGTACGATTCGGTCGGGAAAAAGGGCTCCGAATCGGATCCGGTAAAGCCGAATCCTATTCGGAGCCCTACCGGCCGAGATCGGAATCGGCCCCTATGTGGCAATAGAGGACAACTTATGTTCTATGTTTGACTACATTATGAGGTAAGGAAAGTCAAATTATGTGGCACGGAAACATAAAATAAGCAGCATACAACTCAATTAAATGATATATTAACAAAAATTAGCACAATATGGCTTACAGGCTATAGAAAATTATATAGGTTTCTGAAGAAACCTAGACATGCTAACAAATTCTAAAAATGTTTTAAAGTGTTCATGAAGAGTATGGCTTAACTATACTATGGGAGAAGAGTGTATGACAGCGGATAAGGTAGAACGGCTTATACTGACTACTTTATCCACTCAGACACTTATCAATGCAGGAGGTCTGAGACAAAACCCAGAATATCCTGCCTCCAGCATTCTCAGGAGTCCCATAAATGCAGGTGCTGTCCCATCTGTTGGAATCCTCAAGCTGCACATTGCACCATACATGTCCATAGCTAAGGATGGAATTCAGTTGGTCCCCAGAAACATCCACCCTCTTTCCTGTGATGGCATGCCAAGCCTGAAATTATGTGACATTAGAGCATATTGATGTCACTTCCTGTGATATTTTAGAGATTGTGCACTCAACTGATAGATAATTTGACAGCAAGAAGTTCCTTCATGGTGGAGTAATGGCCCTTGCCATTCCTCTTCTGACAGCAAATAAGAGACTACTGAGGGGCTAAGAGTGGGCCAAAGAGTCTACGCTGTGATCTCAATAGCAGTTAAAGGGTAAGGGATATCGCTTCAGTTACCACTGTCATTCAGTGAATCAAAATAAAGCGTTTTGATACTTCAGAAGATCATCATGGGAAGAATAGTAATTTGTGTAATTTTGGGAATATCAGGTTACGCTTATGCCAAATCCCTAAAATTATGCCATTGCACCATTTTGCGTAATCATATGCCATTTGCAGTAAGAATTCTACATGAACCTGCAATTTGCAGTTAAAATGTACTGCGAATGCATGTGAACAAGAGAATGTGAGGAGCTGTTGTTTGCGGTGCTTTTATTTAAGTGTGTCCTCACCCCAAAAAATGATGCTTTTGTGCTAACATATATACTGCAAATTTACGGAATTGCATTTTACTTAATTTTGCATCATTTTGCTTTAATTTTGAGCAATTATGCAACATCAAATTATGCAAATTTCGCACACCACTATTCTTTTATAAAATGTAGGTCAGATGTAAAGTAACAAAAAAGTAAATGTTTACAATATGTGGGCTGAATTTATTTTCAGCACTTTGTACTGAAAGATTACTGTGCCTTGAGTCTGGTTTATCTGTGACTAAGTCACATCCCACAGAATCCGTGCTGTAACGCATTATACCATTAATTTCAACAGTAATTTGTGCACATATATATTGTTCACAGTGAGGTCCAGATTTCGTGTCCTTCATGTAGCAGAATGCTGTGGTACAAACTGCAGTGCTGCATTGCATGAAGGACAAAAAATCGAGCAGCCCCAGATATAGACTCTGTCACCCACCAAGGATGTCTTTGGTGGCACTCCTCCTACAATGGGCTATCTGTGTGGAGCCTAGCTGTGTGCAATGTGCAAAGGGAAGCCTTCTATGGAAATTCCTATATGTAGGCATTTGCCCAGGGGTCAAATATGTAAGATGTGTGCTTTAGCGTAAAGCACATGCTATATGTAATTATCTAGGTTAATATACTACTTAATCTTTTGCTTTTGCCTACAGTCTCTTGGTACAAAGCGAGATCATGCTACTTTAATAGATTGGACTTTGCGAAATAATCTGTGAGTCGTGCACTATTCTGTCCCAGACATGACTCCTTGGAGTACATTACCATGGTGTTTGACACAAACAGGCTTTTGCATTGTGGGAGGTTCAACTTCTGGCGCAAAATATCTTGCTGCACTGGATTGTTGCTGCTCTTTGCATTGTGCAAGTAACAGCACTAACTTTTAGTAAAGCTGGTCCCAGGAGGTTTCTGTTTAAAAATGTCTTATTAGCATATTTTGAGATTTCCTTCGTGGATATGAATTATATTTTGTAAATCTGTTGTACTAGAACTGTTTCTAATCTACAACATAATGATATGTCATAACAGAACTGTGTTTTCAGCTGCATAGGGGTGTGAAAGATTTTCATAACGTTTTCGGCTAATGGTGAATTGAACAGTGATGTTGAATCTAGTGTCTGACTTCCCAATTTTTCTTTCTCTTTCCCAGTAGTTCTTGATTAAGAACTTGTGAAAGTGTCTTGACACCGCTTCAGGATAGTCAGTGCTATATAAATTGACTTACAATATAGTACGATCAAGATAGAGCTGAAAATGACAAATTACTGAATATAATAATTTGGACAGCAGACTTGTTACAGAATAACGACTTTTACCTGATCTGAACTTTCTCTGACTGTACACAATAGAAATGAAAAATACAAGCAACTTTTTTGTTTGTTTTAATTACTTATTTTGGTGAAAAGCACAATAAATATGAAACGTAAAGAATTTACAAATAATTTGATAATAACTAAATCCTTTTAAACTATCTTGAACACACTTAAATAACTGCTCATGTTGACGAAAAACGGCAGACTATAGCCGATAGTCCAGTTTAAACACAATTTACTATAGTAGAGTAAAACAGCACATTTTGTAAGCATTTTTGTTAAGTGTTTAGATTAGCTTTTTACATATATTGTGTAAATAAGCATGTGTATGTTGCCATTCGTAAGTGCCTATTGAGTGGGTAGATGTGACAATTGTGAAATTAATTGGTTTTCTCAGTGCTTTAAATGGGCCAATACTGTCCGGTACTGAGTACCGGCACTTTTTTATTTTGAGAGGGAGAGTACCTGCACGTTTCAAGAAAAACGTAATAATTGTAATTGGAGTGCACCGGCACTTCTCAGAAACAAGCAGGAACTCTATTATAGAGAACCTGCACTTCTATTTTTCAATTTCAAGCACTGGGTTTACTGAAAAAACGGAAAACTTTGCGCTTTTCTGGTGTAGTGCAGGCGCGGTCGGTGGTAGGAGTGCCGGTCGGGCGGTGACGTGGGGCGGGGGAGGGGCAGGGTGGGGGGTAGTAAACTACGGATTAAGGCCGAATACAGGTAAGTAAACATTTAAATAAATAAAACGAATTTCGTTGCGCGCACTGCATCGCATCTGGCGATGCAGCGCTCACAACGAAATTCGTTTTATTTATTTAAATGTTTACTTACCTGTATTAGGCCTTAATACGTAGTTTACTACCCCCCACCCTGCCCCTCCCCGCCCCACCGGCACTCCTACCACCGACCACGCCTGGTGTAGTGTGAGTGTGCACAGGACTGTTTGGAATCCTCTTCTCTGTGTCTCTTTACCTTACAGAGTTTGAGAGCAGGTAGCGGAGATGCGGCTGTGGCAGGAGGAAGTGCTGCTCCATAACAAAGCCAAAGTCACAGCCTGTAACCTGGCAGCGGCGCTTTAGAGGGCCTTTCTCCTGCAATGGTGCACACACTTCGCTTAAAGGATTGCATTAGCATATCTATAGCAGGTGGGCAAACGTCCCATCCTCCAGAGCAGTCCCTTTGCTTTCTAGCATTCTCACCTGAAAGGATTTAAGAAGCAGTTTTCAGCCTCAGAGCTCCTAGTTGTGGGAAGTAAATGGTGGTAACACAGAGAGGTCTCACAGGTGCGTAGTCACCAACAGGCCTTGACATTGTTTAGCAATAAAACATGTTCATAAAAGAACTGCAAAACTCAGTTAAATTGCTCCTTTATTATTCTGTGCACGATAGGGTGCTTTTCGTCCTTATATTTCCTACTTTCTTTTTTTTTTAAATGGACAGAAATATTGCTATGGAATTATAACTTCTTGTTTGGTAAAATAGTTTACCCGACTGCATTTTAAGTAAACCAGTTGTGCACTTAGCAATTCAAAGAGGGCACTGAGAGTTGTCAGTAACCTCAGCAGTAGGCAACATTCTCAGCGTTTCCACCCCCAGCCCTTCTGTCATCTGACATTTATTTATTTATTTATAGAGCGCATCATTCATCCCAAGGGATATCACGGCGCTAAATAGCGAGAAATCGTGGCAGGGCTGATGGTGGGGTGGGAAATCAGTTGTGACAAAATACAGTTGCATCATAAACAAAACAACCCACTCACCTTTTTGTGGGAAAACTGTTGCAAGTTTATTCATATTCTGTTATGCAGTACACAGGTAGGGTTAACTTACGGGTGATCATATGAGTGCAGCGCCATTTAGGACTAACCGCTGACACCCATCCTGAAACAATCTATTGCTGGCCACCGGAAGAGGAATATCCAGGTGTGCCGCCCCCCTAAATACCCTCACTGACCTCTCTGAAGTGACCTCATACCAGGGGTCATGGGGGAGGTGTGATCTTGCACTCGCAGTGGCCAACTTCAAGGCCAGGTGGCCATAGAAAAAATACTACCCCTGGGCAGTGAGGAAACAATAAGGGGCTGTCCCCTCTAGTGTCCCTCTGCAGGTGATGTGGCCATCCATCGACTATTGAGCAAGCTCTTTGCATCACATCACATTATCATTATCATCAGCCTTGAGTTGTAACAGGATGGTGGCACATAATTTAAGAAAATACCTCTTAAGTGACCCACATTCTATGAGTCAAGCCAGCATTTCACACGAATGCCCTCATTAAGGATGTATTTTATAATCCTCCATAATATAAACGTACAAAAATATTGTCTCTGTGTGCACTCTATTTTTTATTTACTTTGATCATCAACAGACGCAATCCAGCTGCATGAGGTGTTTATATACTCTGTAATCGCACCATCAACAACAGCATTGTAACCTGAAAGATAGCTGCACTGTATGTCTATATTAACCCTGGGTGGAGTTTGCGTAGTCGCGCTACGCTGAGTTCCGCGAAGTGGTAAAAAAACTCTGCGAGCTAAGCGGAATTCCGCGAGCACGCGGAGTTGCTTGCTCCGCCCGTTTGTGATGCGTTTTTCCTGTTCGGGAACGCGTATTGCGTGTTCGGGACGCTGTTTGCGTGCTCGGGGGAAATATCTCGCGAACTTGCCCATGCGGTCGCCAGTGGGCGCTGCCATCTTGTTTTTCACTTGTCCCGCCCGTTCGCGATGCGTATTTCCTGTTCCGGAACGCATATTGCGTGCTTCCCGCCCGTTCGCGATGCGTATTTCCAGTTTGGGAACACGTATTGCGTGTTCGCGATGCTTTTTGCGTGCTCAGGGGGGAAATATCGTGCGAACTTGCCCATGCGGTCGCAATGGGCGCGGCCATCTTGTTTTTCACTTTTTTGCTATGGTTCTGGGCCTGCTTTTCTATCCTCCCTCTATCTTATCAATCCTTTGTTTCTGGAAACTTTTTTTTGATCTTTTATATTTATTATCTATCTCTCTATTTTCCTGATTCTATATTTTGAGTTTTTTTCTACTTTTTGTTTGTTTTTCACTACTTTTTCACTCTTTTTCTATTACTTGCTTTTTTCATTTCTTTTACTTACTTTTTTAATTCCTACCTTTTCTTTTCCGCCCCCCCCCCCCCCCAAGTACCAGAACCACGGCAAAGGCCAAGGGCAAGGCTCGTAGCCGCAGCCAGAGCCGCGACCGCCTTCCTTGCGGGAGGCGGCGCCCAAAAGGGGTGCAGGCATGGGCCTTATTTGGAGAGGCGGAGGTGGCCGCACTTGTTTTTTTGTGCAGCGCCACCTCCCCTTAACCCTGGCGGCAGGCGGCAGGCCTGGGTCCGGGTACAGGCTCCGGGAGCGTCACCAGCGGTGGGGAAGGGTGCGCCGGGCAGTGTTTCGCTGCTCTGGGGTCCGGCGCACCCATAACCAGCTTACACACCGGTGGTCCAATATCCTGGACCGGGAGCAGGACCTGCTGGACCTGCTAGGAGTTGAGGTCCCAGGGCTTGGTGAGTAGCTATTTAATATTACTACTTTGTGTTCTTCTGCTCTGTGTTATATATTGCGAATATAATTTTTTTCCGAATAGCAAGAATGCTGCTGCTTACATTAGAGGTAAATTACGTTTAAAAATCTTCTGTGATTGTTATGCCACAGGTGGTCGGCGCTACTAATCCTACTTGTTTGCAACTTTGCGCTCGCTTGGGCTGAATATGTAAGAGTTTACTTTAGAGAATTTAAGTTAGGTAATACTAGAGAGACTCTAGTCCTTCCTTTGTCCTCCTGTCACTAAGAGATAGTGGTGGATTGATAGGTTTAGTTACTTATTAGTATTAGTTGTTAATTTTTTAGCGGTCTGCGTGACGCATCCTCTGTTACGTCACGTGCTGCTGAGTGCTGCTTACCCCAGTCCTTAGTAGAACCTTTTGTAGTTTGTTTAGTGAGTGGTAATAGGCTTAGCACTAGAAGAACATCAGCAGCAACCAACCAGCAATTTGGTGTATGCAAAAATGTATGCATGTGTGTAGGAGAGTAGGATCTGCTTCACAGGGGTACCCCCACTTTTTGCTGATACTTCACTGGTTTTCGACATTAGTCTGGCTGGGGCCCTGCTATTCAGAACCCCAGCCTAGCTGTTTCCTCTTTAAAAGGGTCTCCATGTGCCTTAGGCACATCACTGATTGGGATCTGGAGTGCCCTTGTAAGTCCCTAGTATATGGTATACTATGTACCAAGGGCATAGGTACCTCAGAGGCCTGCCAGGGGCTGCAGCATGTATTATGCCACCCCTGGTAGGCCATCCAAACTGACACCACAGGTCTGCTACTGCAGCCTGGGTAAGGTGGTGCATGCACCCCTTGCTGTGGTATAGGTTACCTATATCACTAAAAGCATACACACATATAAACCTATAAGTCACTCCTAAGGCAGGCCTTATCAATCCTAAAGGCAGAGTGCATGGTTCTTATGTGAGAGGGTGCCCCTGCATGAGCAGGGCCCCTCTGCAGCGTTCGGAGACCATCTCTGATGCTGTTTGTAGTGCAGCCTGACCATATACTCTTAAACGCATTATATCCTCGCGGTAAAATGCTAACTATGGAATGGCTGCACCAAAACATGTCGTGTTTGGTGTCAAACATCTTGGAATACTACCCCCCGCCAATCCTGGCGGCGGGGGTAGCATTCCACCCTTCTAGAGGGAAAGGCATGTTAACTCTGACGAGTCCGGTAACTTCTTTCCAGAGCCCTGGCATCACAAAATGGATGCTGCTGCCACAGACACGAGTCTGGCCTCCTGCTGCTGGACGAAACTCCGGCAGGGGAGGCCTGGACAATAGGTTTCCTGTCCCAGGGAGGTGTGACCACCTCCCCAGACAGGACAATGTGTATTGGGGCTGGGCGGGAGCACTTTCGGGTGCTTTGAAGTCCTGCACTGGGGGCACATTTGGTGTCCCTGTGCATACCCCAGTTCAAACCGGATCAGGGGCTTGCAGCCCCTGCTTTGGCGCGAACTGGACAAAGGGAAAGGGGTGTAGCCACCCCTCTGCCCTGACCCACCCATAGGTGGGGCCACAGAGTAGTCCATCCCCTATTTTTGGAATAAAGGTAGGAACCCAGTCCTTAGGACTTTAGATTATACCTGGACGAAACTCTGACACGGAATCCTGGACCTTCGACGCTCTACGACAAGATTAGAGGACTGAAGAATCTCCCTTGGGGTCAAGGAGTGACTCCCCTGCTTGGCAGGCACCAAAGAAGCATCTGTCCGGTTCGCATCACTGAAGCTCCCGTCGGACGCCGAAGTCATCGCATCACCAGAGGTGGATTCTCAGACTTCCCCGAGGCTACCCTGAGTCCCCAGCAAAGCTGAGGCCCGTGGCTATCGTGGGTGACTTGAGACCGTGACCCCTGGACACCGAGCACACTTGCAAGTGCACCACCTTCTGGGTCTCCCAAGAAGTCGTGCTTTGGGCTCCGAGTAGCCCTAGCCTCCAGCACCACCTGCACCGAAGATCACTGGCCCCCACTCCACGAGTGTCCTGTAAGCCAGCTCCACATGCGGCGTCACGAGGCTCCTTCGCGGTCGCTAGCCCGTTGGCTAGTAGCCCTTACCGAAGGCCAATCTTTTCTTTACTTGGCAGTCTGGTTGCTCCAGGCCTGCCCTCACTTACCCTTGCTGGGTGAGTTCCCCAGACCTTGCTGGTCTGCATCATCGACGATCTACATCTTACTCGAGACTTGCCGTTGCCAAGGCTTGTTGGGTCCAATCTGGTCGCCGACACCTCTGCACTCGACAGACATCGAGCAACAGCCCGAATCCTGCTCCTGGTTGCCGACAACGCCTCCTGGACCTCGTGGCTGAAGAGTCAAGACGACCGTCATCGAATCTGAAGCACTCGACATCGGTGGGCATCTGTCCATCGCCTTCCTGGTCACTGGCTAGTGACCCAGACTCTGTCCCCTCTGCTTTCAGGTTCTTCAGAACTCCGATCCACTCTTGGATCCACCCGGACACTTTCCTCCTGGTCGCCAGCAGCACTTTGCAGCAGATCGCCATAAGAAACGACGACGAAACCCGACCCCGAAAGGCACCTATGCACCCGGCTTCCCTGGGTGAGGTAACACGAGTACTCCGGTGCTCGCATGGGTAGAGACTCTTCAAAGTCCTAGATCTCAAAGGGTTTTGTCCTAGTCCTTTTTAAAGTGTCCCTTTCCTCTATTTTCCCGATCCCGACTTTCTCCATAGAAGTTAACGGCGTATCGCGGTTGTGTATTTACACTGCACGCGTCTCCCGTGGGTCCCCTGTGTCACTACCTTGGGTGGTTCCTTGTGGTCCAAGCACTTCTAGAGGCTCTAGGCCTAGTGTCTAGTTCAGTCGTGGTTCGCATACCATTTTATTGGTATATGGTTTGGTACGCCCCTAGGGCCCAAACGTGTATTTGTGCTATTACTGTGACTTAAGATCTTATAACCTATGTACTTCGAACTCTAGCCTCATAAAGAGACTAGAGGGGTGTGTTTAGTAATAAATACATATATTGTGAATATATACCTGGTGTGGTGCTCTTTCATTTGGTCACTCAAGAGATTATAGACTGGTAAAACAAGCTGCTTTACATTCCTTCAAGACTTAGCCTGAAGGCTGCTCTCCACAGCTACCACTAGGATAGCTTTCAATAAGGTTGTCTTTAACCTACCTACCATAAGAGTCGATTTGGACTGGTGCAAGGTGCCCACTATAATTAGTGGACAGCATATACCAGGCCAACTTCTCACATTGGTGTGCAGCGTGTGGGATTCCAGCTTGCTATTGTTTTACCAGATAATCTCAATTGAATTGATCAACTGAAAACCACTAAAGGTACCTAAGGTACATATAATTTAAGCTTAGAATATCAGTAAGTTCTACTGAACTTAGAGTTGTGTGTTAAGGGATAGCACAACCCTTTCTACAACTCAAGAGAGTTTAGTAGGCCACACTAGAGTAGGTAGTGCATACACCACACCACACTAGTAATGTCTTTAAAAGCAGGATCTAGAGATGCCCTGCAGGAAGCCATTGAGCTTCCCCCTCCAAGTATGACACACTCCCATTCTTGGAACTGAGAGCTTTGTGTAACGTGAGGAAATTAAGGACAGGCCAAAGTCCCACCACCCAACACCTCCAGGAGTTGTTGGTGGCTTATGATCTTAGTAAGTCCTCAGAGACTGAAGGGGTAGGAGCAGAGGGTGGGCCAGCAGATGAGGAAGGGGCCAGGGGTACTACTACCCCCAGCCCCCTCTGAAACTGACCAGGAGGGTGACAATGACCCTGACCTGGAAAACCCAATCCCTTCTGGGGAAGATGAAGATGAGGATCTGGAGAACCACACCTTTGTCCCCCCAGGAAGGATTATGAGTGTGCTCAGAAAGTCTAGGTCTCCTTCTCAGGAGTCTAACCACTCTGGCACCTCAATAGGGAGCTCTGTTTCTTCTCACCGGAGGGAATCCTCTCATGAGAGAAGAAAGAGACTGGTCCAGTATGAGGAAACTCAACTGGAGATCAGGAAGAAGCAATTGGCTTTAGATAGAGAATCCCTAGATCTCCTTAGGGAGAGAAGAAAGTTGGGACTAGAGTCCCATGGTGGCAGCCATGTCCCTAGAGATAGGGAAAGGTCCTATGACCATAGGAACCTGAGCAAGATTGTCCCTCCCTACCAGAGTGGGGATGATATCCACAAATGGATAACTGCTTTAGAGAGGGCCTGTAAAGTACAGAAGGTCCCTCAGGAGCAGTGGGCAGCAATCTTGTGGCTCTCCTTTGCTGACAAAGGTAGAGACAAGCTCCTCACTGTTAGAGAGGAGGATGCTGACAATTACAAGGTCTTGAAGAGTGCTCTTATTGATGGGTTTGGCCTAACCACTGAACAGTACAGGTTGAAGTTCAGAGACACCCAAAAAGCACAGACTCAAGACTGGGTAGACTATGTGGATTGTTCTGCCAAGGCTCTGGAAGGCTGGTTGATGGGCAGTAAGGTGTGTGACTTCTCAGGATTGTATAATCTGATAATGAGGGAGCAGATTCTTAATAACTGTCAAAACCAGCTGTTGCATCAGTACCTGGTTGACTCTGATCTGACCTCTCCCCAAGAATTGGGAAAGAAGGCAGACAAATGGGTCAGAACCAGGGTGAAGCAGAAGGTACAGAACCAAGGTGGGGAAACCAAGAAGCAAGATGCTAAGAACTCTGACAAGGGTGGGGAGAAGGGTAAAGATCAAAAGTCTTCATCAGGCCCCCACAAATCTTCTTCTGGTGGGGATTCCCAGTCTACCAAGGGTAAAGGCCAAAGAAAACCATGGTGCAAGGTCTGTAAGCAAAAGACCCACTGGACCAGTGATTGCACCAAGTCCAAAGACTCCAGTCCAGCATCCACCAATGCCCCTAAGGCACCTGTTCCCCCTAGTACAGTTGGTGGAAGTGCTCCAGCAAAGGGTTTAGTAGGGTTCACCCTGGGAACTGAGTTGGGCTCTGACTTAGTCAGGGAACTGACTCAGGCTGTGTTAGTCTGTGATGGAGGCATGGATGTGACCTCCACTGTGAGTCCCAGTAATCTGGGCAAGTACAGACAACAGCCTTTAATCAATGGACGAGAGGCTTTGGCATTTAGGGACACAGGGGCAGGTGTCACAATGGTGACACAAGACCTTGTGCTACCTGGGCAAGTTATACTTGGTGAAATGTACCAAGTGACCAATGCTAGCAATGTCAGAACAGACCATACTCTGGCAGTTGTTAACTTCTCCTGGGGAGGGGTAACTGGCCTTAAGAAGGTTGTGGTAAGTGCAAACCTACCAGTCGAATGCTTGCTTGGCAATGACTTAGAGACTTCTGCTTGGGCAGAAGTGGAGCTCAGGACCCATGCAGAAATGCTGGGGATCCCTGCAGATGTGTTTGCTGTGACCAGGTCACAAGCTAAACTGTCTAAAACTGAACAGGCCTTGGATTCTGGAAGAATGGACCAAGTGCCTTCCAAGAGGAGGAGTAGTAGGGTTAAGGCAGTGCCTTCCCCCTTGGCTCAGGAGGAAGATCAGTCCCTTGAGGGGGATGATCTCAGCCCTGAAGAAGGAACTGTCCCAGAGGAACTTGAGCCTGACCAGGTTGAGTTCTTGGGGACAGGGGGACCTTCTAGGGCAGATCTGAGCCAGGAGCAGCAGAGCTGCCCCTCCCTTGAACCCCTCAGACAGCAAGCTGCTGCTGAGGCTGCTGGGAAAGCTAGTGGTCCCCATACAGTGTATTGGGATGATGGACTCCTGTACTCAGAGAGTAGAGACCCCAAGCCTGGTGCTACCAGGAGGTTGGTAATACCTTTGAAGTTCAGGGGCTTCCTATTGACCCTAGCCCATGATATTCCCTTAGCAGGACACCTGGGCCAGAACAAGACTTGGGACAGAATTGTCCCTCACTTTCACTGGCCCCACATGTCTGAAGACAGCAAGGAGTTTTGTCGCTCCTGTGTAACCTGCCAAGCCAGTGGCAAAGCAGGTGGCACTACAAAGGCCCCCTGATACCACTACCTGTGGTGGGGGTGCCCTTTGAGAGGGTAGGGATTGACATTGTTGGTCCCATGGATCCCCAAACAGCATCTGGGCACAGATTTATACTGGTGGTAGTGGATCATGCCACCAGGTATCCAGAGGCTATACCCCTTAGGACCACTACAGCACCTGTGGTGGCAAGGGCCCTCCTGGGAATTTTCTCAAGAGTGGGCTTTCCTAAGGAGGTGGTATCAGACAGGGGTGCAAACTTCATGTCTGGGTACTTAAAAGCAATGTGGAAGGAGTGTGGAGTTACTTATAAGTTCACCACACCCTATCACCCACAATGCAATGGTTTAGTTGAGAGATTCAACAAAACCTTGAAGGGCATGATTAAAGGGCTCCCAGAAAAGCTTAGGCGTAGATGGGACATACTCTTGCCCTGCCTTTTATTCGCATATAGGGAGGTGCCTCAGAAGGGGGTTGGTTACAGCCCTTTTGAACTTCTGTTTGGCCACCCTGTGAGGGGTCCACTGTGCTTGGTGAAGGAAGGATGGGAGTTACCTCTCAAGCCCCCAAAGCAAGATATAGTGGACTATGTACTTGGTCTCCGCTCCAGGATGGCTGAGTACATGAAAAAGGCAACCAAAAACCTTGAGGCTAGCCAGGAACTTCAAAAGGCCTGGCATGACCAAAAGGCTGTCCTAACTGTTTACCAGCCAGGACAGAAGGTGTGGGTGTTGGAGCCAGTGGCCCCAGCAGCTCTCCAAGACAAATGGAGTGGACCCCACACTATTGTTGAGCAGAAGGGTGAGGTCACTTACTTAGTAGACCTGGGAACACCCAGGAGTCCCCACAGGGTTCTCCATGTCAACAGACTTAAGCCATATGTGGACAGGGCAGACATGGGCTTGCTCATGGCTACTGATGAAGGGCAGGAGGAAGAGAGTGACCCACTCCCTGACCTGCTCTCACAGAACCCTGACGATGGGTCAGTTGATGGTGTAGCCTTGGCAGGCAGCCTCACTACCCAGCAACAAACTGATTGTAGGCAAGTCCTCAATCAGTTTAGACATATGTTTTCTCTGACACCCAGTCAGACCACCTGGTGCACTCATGAAGTGGACACTGGGGACAGTCTGCCTATTAAAAACAAGATTTATAGGCAACCTGACCATGTCAGGGACTGTATCAGGACTGAAGTCCAGAAGATGTTGGAATTGGGAGTGATTGAGCCCTCAGATAGCCCTTGGGCTAGTCCAGTAGTCCTAGTACCTAAACCTCACACCAGTGGTGGGAAAAGAGAGATGAGGTTTTGTGTAGACTACAGGGGCCTCAATGCAGTCACTAGGACTGATGCCCATCCAATACCCAGGGCAGATGAGCTCATAGGTACTTTGGCCTCTGCCAAATATCTCAGCACATTTGACCTAACAGCTGGCTACTGGCAGATCAGACTAGCTGATGCTGCAAAGCCCAAAACAGCATTTTCAACCCCTAGTGGGCATTATCAATTTGTGGTGATGCCCTTTGGTCTGAAAAATGCACCTGCCACTTTCCAGAGGTTGGTGAACACAGTTCTCACAGGACTGGAGGCCTATAGTGCAGCTTATCTAGATGATATTGCTGTCTTTAGCTCCACCTGGGAGGATCACCTGGTCCACCTCAGGAATGTTTTACAGGCCCTGCAAAAGGCAGGCCTGACTATCAAGGCCACTAAGTGCCAGATAGGGCAGAGTCAGGTTGTGTACCTGGGCCACCTTGTGGGTGGAGGCCAGGTTCAACCTTTGCAGAGCAAGATCCAGACCATCATGGACTGGACTGCTCCAACTACCCAGACTCAGGTGAGAGCCTTCTTAGGCCTGACTGGGTACTATAGGAGATTTGTCAAGGGGTATGGATCAATAGTGACACCCTTGAATGACTTAACTTCTAAGAAAATGCCCAAAAAGGTTCAGTGGACAGTTAGCTGTCAAAAGGCATTTGATGACCTCAAGCAGGCCATGTGCACTGCTCCAATTCTGCAGAGTCCTGATTACTCCAAGAAGTTCATTGTCCAAACAGATGCATCTGAATTGGGGGTAGGGGCTGTACTGTCACAATTGAATGAAGAAGGTCAGGATCAGCCAGTAGCTTTTATTAGCAGAAGGCTGACCCCTAGAGAGAAACGTTGGTCAGCCATAGAGAGGGAGGCCTTTGCTGTGGTCTGGGCTCTGAAGAAGTTGAGGCCATACTTGTTTGGTACACACTTCCTGGTTCAGACAGACCATAAGCCCCTCTTATGGCTAAAACAAATGAAGGGTGAAAACCCCAAACTGCTTAGGTGGTCCATTTCCCTACAGGGGATGGACTTTACAGTGGAACATAGGCCTGGGAGTAACCATGCGAATGCAGATGGACTCTCTAGGTATTTCCACTTAGAACATGAAGACTTAACTGGGCAAGGTTAGTTTAATGTCCCTACGTTTGGGGGGGTTGTGTAGGAGAGTAGGATCTGCTTCACAGGGGTACCCCCACTTTTTGCTGATACTTCACTGGTTTTCGACATTAGTCTGGCTGGGGCCCTGCTATTCAGAACCCCAGCCTAGCTGTTTCCTCTTTAAAAGGGTCTCCATGTGCCTTAGGCACATCACTGATTGGGATCTGGAGTGCCCTTGTAAGTCCCTAGTATATGGTATACTATGTACCAAGGGCATAGGTACCTCAGAGGCCTGCCAGGGGCTGCAGCATGTATTATGCCACCCCTGGTAGGCCATCCAAACTGACACCACAGGTCTGCTACTGCAGCCTGGGTAAGGTGGTGCATGCACCCCTTGCTGTGGTATAGGTTACCTATATCACTAAAAGCATACACACATATAAACCTATAAGTCACTCCTAAGGCAGGCCTTATCAATCCTAAAGGCAGAGTGCATGGTTCTTATGTGAGAGGGTGCCCCTGCATGAGCAGGGCCCCTCTGCAGCGTTCGGAGACCATCTCTGATGCTGTTTGTAGTGCAGCCTGACCATATACTCTTAAACGCATTATATCCTCGCGGTAAAATGCTAACTATGGAATGGCTGCACCAAAACATGTCGTGTTTGGTGTCAAACATCTTGGAATACTACCCCCCGCCAATCCTGGCGGCGGGGGTAGCATTCCACCCTTCTAGAGGGAAAGGCATGTTAACTCTGACGAGTCCGGTAACTTCTTTCCAGAGCCCTGGCATCACAAAATGGATGCTGCTGCCACAGACACGAGTCTGGCCTCCTGCTGCTGGACGAAACTCCAGCAGGGGAGGCCTGGACAATAGGTTTCCTGTCCCAGGGAGGTGTGACCACCTCCCCAGACAGGACAATGTGTATTGGGGCTGGGCGGGAGCACTTTCGTGTGCTTTGAAGTCCTGCACTGGGGGCACATTTGGTGTCCCTGTGCATACCCCAGTTCAAACCGGATCAGGGGCTTGCAGCCCCTGCTTTGGCGCGAACTGGACAAAGGGAAAGGGGTGTAGCCACCCCTCTGCCCTGACCCACCCATAGGTGGGGCCACAGAGTAGTCCATCCCCTATTTTTGGAATAAAGGTAGGAACCCAGTCCTTAGGACTTTAGATTATACCTGGACGAAACTCTGACACGGAATCCTGGACCTTCGACGCTCTACGACAAGATTAGAGGACTGAAGAATCTCCCTTGGGGTCAAGGAGTGACTCCCCTGCTTGGCAGGCACCAAAGAAGCATCTGTCCGGTTCGCATCACTGAAGCTCCCGTCGGACGCCGAAGTCATCGCATCACCAGAGGTAGATTCTCAGACTTCCCTGAGGCTACCCTGAGTCCCCAGCAAAGCTGAGGCCCGTGGCTATCGTGGGTGACTTGAGACCGTGACCCCTGGACACCGAGCACACTTGCAAGTGCACCACCTTCTGGGTCTCCCAAGAAGTCGTGCTTTGGGCTCCGAGTAGCCCTAGCCTCCAGCACCACCTGCACCGAAGATCACTGGCCCCCACTCCACGAGTGTCCTGTAAGCCAGCTCCACGTGCGGCGTCACGAGGCTCCTTCGCGGTCGCTAGCCCGTTGGCTAGTAGCCCTTACCGAAGGCCAATCTTTTCTTTACTTGGCAGTCTGGTTGCTCCAGGCCTGCCCTCACTTACCCTTGCTGGGTGAGTTCCCCAGACCTTGCTGGTCTGCATCATCGACGATCTACATCTTACTCAAGACTTGCCGTTGCCAAGGCTTGTTGGGTCCAATCTGGTCGCCGACACCTCTGCACTCGACAGACATCGAGCCACAGCCCGAATCCTGCTCCTGGTCGCCGACAACGCCTCCTGGACCTCGTGGCTGAAGAGTCAAGACGACCGTCATCGAATCTGAAGCACTCGACATCGGTGGGCATCTGTCCATCGCCTTCCTGGTCACTGGCTAGTGACCCAGACTCTGTCCCCTCTGCTTTCAGGTTCTTCAGAACTCCGATCCACTCTTGGATCCACCCGGACACTTTCCTCCTGGTCGCCAGCAGCACTTTGCAGCAGATCGCCATAAGAAACGACGACGAAACCCGACCCCGAAAGGCACCTATGCACCCGGCTTCCCTGGGTGAGGTAACACGAGTACTCCGGTGCTCCCGTGGGTAGAGACTCTTCAAAGTCCTAGATCTCAAAGGGTTTTGTCCTAGTCCTTTTTAAAGTGTCCCTTTCCTCTATTTTCCCGATCCCGACTTTCTCCATAGAAGTTAACGGCGTATCGCGGTTGTGTATTTACACTGCACGCGTCTCCCGTGGGTCCCCTGTGTCACTACCTTGGGTGGTTCCTTGTGGTCCAAGCACTTCTAGAGGCTCTAGGCCTAGTGTCTAGTTCAGTCGTGGTTCGCATACCATTTTATTGGTATATGGTTTGGTACGCCCCTAGGGCCCAAACGTGTATTTGTGCTATTACTGTGACTTAAGATCTTATAACCTATGTACTTCGAACTCTAGCCTCATAAAGAGACTAGAGGGGTGTGTTTAGTAATAAATACATATATTGTGAATATATACCTGGTGTGGTGCTCTTTCATTTGGTCACTCAAGAGATTATAGACTGGTAAAACAAGCTGCTTTACATTCCTTCAAGACTTAGCCTGAAGGCTGCTCTCCACAGCTACCACTAGGATAGCTTTCAATAAGGTTGTCTTTAACCTACCTACCATAAGAGTCGATTTGGACTGGTGCAAGGTGCCCACTATAATTAGTGGACAGCATATACCAGGCCAACTTCTCACAATGTGTCCTCCATCTATGCATTTTTGAGGACTAAAATAAATGGAAATGCAGACTT